>RYFJ01002318.1:0-162595 GCA_003991445.1 Oryza meyeriana var. granulata
AAAGAGAGAGGGATTCTAAGAGGGAACTTACGATGCGCCGCGGCGGAGAGCCGAAGAGCCGCATCCGTCGAAGGGTGGGCTGATGCTCTTGCCGAATTTTGTGCCATTGATCGAGTGGATAATTTACAAGGTCCCGGGCATCGTATTTATACCTCCGAGTTACATGAGTCCTTTATTGGACACAGTACATGATTTCCTAATTATAATAGAAAACGCTAACAAGGGCCTGACCGGAGAGCGAGGCCAGGTTTCCTAAAGATCAGTTTGCCTATATTAATAGATATCAGTATAATAACTTGCAACACGAAAAAGCGGTCTTCACGGCTCCCTCCCAGAAATGGGTGAACCTCTTCTGAATCAATTTCCGCGTAGTTGGCAGTTCGTTTTCCCTTTGACCGAATCTGATACAAGGACTTACAAAATTTTGGCGTTAACACACACCAAAAAACACTCGAGCAGAGAGTAAACAAATATGGAGATTTGAAGAATCGAGTTGGGATTCAAATTCACGAAACTCCAACCTAGGGCAAGCCTACAAGGATGCTTGATGAAGAAATAGAAGAGGGAAGCACAAACCTGATCGATAATTAAAAGAGGCAAAAACCTACTATTAGTCGCCAGATTGGGGGATTTGGGACGACTCACCCTTAGCCGGCGTCAAGGATCGTCTCCTGATGGGCAACTTCAATTCACTTCAGCAGCATCAGTTTCGACGAGCTATCTTTCCAGCAAGCATCGAGTTTCACCGAGCCGCAACATCCGAAGTCCGGCGCAGGCATTCCCCGGCGCACCCGCAAGATCCGAAGCTTTCGGCATGGTGGGGAGCGGAAAGATTTGGGGGAAAAGCGAATTGGGGTCTTGGAACAGACGAAGCGGACTAGAATCGCCCGAGTTCGAGCAGGGAACAGCAGCAGCAGCTAACCCTAACCGAGGAAGAGGCGAAATTTGGGCGTGGAGACGGAAGACGAAACGATTGGCTGATTTGGGAAGATGAAGGAATCTTTTTCTCTCCCCCCGTTATTTATAGAGCCTATGCCGACTAAATGGGCTTGGGCCTACACAGTCGGTGTTGGGCCACCAAGATATGAGTTCCTACAGTAGCATGCTCCATGTGGGCCACCCGCAGGCTGAGTTGAAATTATAGCGCTGGTGCTACTAACAGGAGGTGATGAGGTAAACAAATATGCTTCATGAGAGCCTTATTGCTAAACATATATGTTTGTGTATCTGTTTTATCCACCAGGTCTCGAGCATATAATCGCTTAACAAGGATCACAAGCTGGTCTTCATTAAAATTGGGGATGCAGGTATCTTTCTCGAGTACCCTAACGCCGTGGATTTATTGAGATCTTACAAAGTGGTACTCGGCTACACGATTGACCATCAGTTGCATGAGCAACAGATCATTCCAAGCCGATATGACACTGAAGAGTCTAACTTTTGTCGAAGTAGTGGCACTACTCGGAAAATTCCGAGAGACTATAAATTTCATTCCGCTGACGGATCAATAACCTTAAAGATGTTCGGTGAGGAGTCTTAGCTTCTGGGTGGGAACGCCACTCAGAAAAGACTATAAACCCCTTTCTTCTAGCTAGACATGAGCTTCTGAGAGTCCCATATAACTTGTAGTAGTACCTACTCGCAAGACTATAAACACCATTCCGACTGACATGAAGTCGAAGGTCCTAATTACGAGTAGTTCCCTACTCGGCGAAGACTATAAATCATATTCCGGTTGACATGATACCGAAGAGTCTCTATAGTAGCTATATACTGGGAAAGACTTCCAGGTTAAAGATCTTTGACTTTATGTTTAATTTCTTCACAATTAAGCACAAAATCGGGGGACTAAGCCTATAGGTGCGCCTATTCGCGCACACTATTCAATATATCTACATGAAGCCCTTCATAGCCATGCTGCCAGCTGACATGAAGAGACTCGGGGAAGAAGACTTACTCGAACAAAGTACTCGGGAGCATCGTACTCGGGCAATTCTTCACGTGGAGGATGAGCACGTCGGCATCAGCTGTGATCAACTATGAAGGTCTCAGGGGCTACTGTGGAGGCCATGGGCGGGTACCACATTATCAGCATTAATGGGCACTCGGATAGAGGATGGGCCGAATCATGTATTAGAGATAAGATAGCATCCGGCAGACTTTGCCTTGCCCGATAAGGAACACATTAGTCCTAGTCGGATAAATTTCTATCTCTAAGAAGGAAATCCTTGGCAGTATTCGGCTGGGATCCTTGATCATGTACACCTGTCCCCTAGTATATAAAGGGAGGCAGGGCGCTCCCTGAGGGCAAATGGGAAGTCATCGATCAACACAACCCATCAGAGGAATAACACCACAACTGGACGAAGGGTATTACCTCACATCGAGGGCCTAAACCAGTATAAAATCTCTTTGCGTTCCTCTGCAATCCACCAAGTTCCCCTTGCGAGTAGCCCCTATAGTTACTATTGCTGGTGTAAAACATCGACAATAGCAGAAAACAAAACTTTTCTACCGCGCACACCAGGACATCATGCGAGAGAGGGATCATGGATCGTTACCACTAGACGCGCAGTGCAAGACGGAAGAAGGGTTTTGGAGAAAGCCGGTCCCAACCACGCGCGCGTTGAGGTAGTAGTGGAAGTAGTCGATCTCCCTAGATCTAATCAGCATCGATGCTGATCAACGCCGCAACAAGCAGCGCCTCCACCAGTATCCACACGTCCGGGGCTGGAACGCCGATTGCGAGTGTACTAGTAGGAAAGGGGACCATCGTGAGCGGCTAGGGTTTTTGACTCGGGAGGTGGCGGCTAGGGTTTAGCTCGAGGTCAACAGAAAAACGTGAATCTCGTCGGCCCCTCACCTCCCTATATATAGACCTCCTCACTCGGGCCTGGTGGACCGAGGCCCAGTAAGAGTCTACTCGGATCTCTATCCGAATCGAGCCCATATTCGAATCACATTCGAATAAGTGTTCTAACCCGTTAAGCGTGCGACCCTGTAGGTTCATGTATATTTTGTCGTGACCCGAAAACGCCTTTCTGGTCACCCTATTAATAGCGGCCTCTAGCAAGGCTTATTAACCCCAAAATATACGTAAAGATCATATCGGCTGAACCTGTAATGTCCTCATGTACAAATCCCTTTGCCTCACGATATCGATTGAGCTCAAGGCGAGACTTGTGTCATCCTCTTAATAGCTCAATCACTCTCTCGATCCTGTGATGGATTACAAACTTGTGATTGACACCTCCATCATCGTAGCATGGCCATGCACTTCCATAATCCATTACATCGAGGGGCCCAAAGATATCTCTCCCATAAGGAGAGGCAAATTCTATCTTGATCATTCATATCCCACTACATGTTTCATAGCAAACCCGAAGACTACTTTTATGACTACCTAGTTACAGAGTAGTGTTTAGTAGTCCCAAAATAAGCTACTACGTTTGTTGGGAACCATGATGATCTCAAGTCTAAGGACTCTACATAAACACTACTTGAGACTAACTGATGACACATGAAATCTCTGCAGTATCTCATGGCGGGTCTATTTAACATATGTTCACTAACATATGTCCATATTATCGATTTGCTATCTCCATACCATGATCCATGAGACATGATCATCAATCAATACATATGCTAATGTTAGAATCATATTTGTTCCTCATATGATATACGATCAGGGATCATTTAGAAATAGCAACATTTGACATTAAGAGTCTCATGAATAAGTCACGTACTCATTGATCAATAATGATAATGTCTATTTCAAGGAACCAATCAATACATTATAAACATAGCATGTGATATATATAACATCTTCATGTTGCCTCTAGGGCATATCACTAACAGTCTCCCACTTGCACTAGAGTCAACCATGTAGGTATCTAATACCCATTGCCCTAATGTGAGCCTCATGCTTTGGCTGGGGAAGCAGCTTTGTCAACAGATCTACAATGTTAAAATCCATTTGTGCTTTGCATATCTTTACATCACCTCTCTCCACTATCTCGCGGATGAGATGAAAACGCCGTAAAATGTGCTTGGATTTCTGGTGAGATCTAGTCTCCTTGGCTTGCGCAATGGCCCCAGTATTATCACAGTAGAGGTCCATTGGACTGAAGGCACTAGTCATCACACCAAGCTCGGAAACAAATTTCTTGATCCAAACAGCTTCTTTAGCGGCTTCAGAAGCTGCAATGTACTCGGCTTCCGTTGTAGAATCAGCAACCGTCTCCTGCTTGAAACTCTTCTAGCTCACCGCACCGCCATTTAGGCAGAACACAAATCCAGATTGCGATCTAAAATCGTCTTTGTCAGTTTGGAAGCTAGCATTAGTGTAACCATTTACAACGAGCTCTTCTTCACCTCCATAGACAAGGAACACATCTTTAGTTCTTCTCAAGTACTTCAAGATGTTCTTTACAGCAATTCAGTGACCTTCACCTGGATCTGATTGGTATCTACTCATAGCACTTAAAGCATACGAGACATCTGGACGTGTACAAAGCATGGCATACATAATGGACCCAATGGCCGAAGCATATGGGATCGCATTCATCTTATCCCACTCATCAGGTGTACTAGGACACTGACTCTTGCTAAGATTTATACCATGTGACATAGGTAGGAAACCTTTCTTAGAGTCCTGCATGTTGAACCTTTTCAACATCTTGTCAATGTATGTATCTTGACATAATCTAATTAGCCTTCTTGATCTATCTCTATAGATCTTGATGCCTAGAATGTATGCCGTCTTTCCTAAGTCTTTCATAGAGAAACTATTTTTCAATGAAGACTTAACAGATTCGAGCATAGGAATGTCATTTCCAATCAGTAATATGTCGTCCACATATAAGATCAGAAATACAAGTGCGCTCCCACTAGCCTTTTTATAAACACAAGGCTCTTCTTCGTTCTTGATGAAACCAAACCCTTTGATCACTTCATCAAAACGAATATTCCAACTCCGAGACGCCTGCTTTAATCCATAAATGGATCTTTGCATCTTGCATATCTTTCCAGCTGATTGTGGATCAACAAAACCCGTCGGCTATGTCATGTACACATCCTCACTCATATTTCCATTAAGGAAAGCTGTTTTGACATCCATTTGCCATATTTCATAGTCAAAATATGCAGCAATCGCTAGAATGATCCGAATAGACTTTAGCATTGCGACGGGTGAAAAAGTTTCATCATAATCAACACCTTGAATTTGTTTGAAACCTTTAGCCACCAATCGTGCCTTATAGATGTGAACATTTTCATCCATATCTATCTTTTTCTTGAAAACCCATTTGCACTCAATGGTTTTAACACCATCAGGTGGATCAACCAAGTTCCAAACTTGATTACTATGCATGGATTCAATTTCAGATCTCATGGCTTCAAGCCATTTCTTAGAGTCTGGTCCCACCATCGCTTTTTCATAGGTCATAGGCTCATCATTGTCTAACAACAATATGTCCCTTTGTTGAGTAGTCAAGAACATGTACCTCTCAGGTGCACGACGTGACCTCTCTGACCTACGTGGTGCCAGTGTGTCTACAACAGGTACTTCAACACTTTGTTCATCCTACTGTGGTTCTATAGGAGCTGAAACATTTTCAGGTGTTTATCGAATTTCTTCGAGTTGCACCGTTCTCCCACTATCCCTTCTTGAGAGAAACTCTTTCTCTAAGAAGACACCATGTCGGGTGACAAACACTTTGCCTTCATGTTGATTATAGAAGTAATATCCTTTTGTTTCCTTAGGATACCCGACAAAGAAGCATTTGTCAGACTTAGGAGTGAGCTTATCAGATTGCAAACGTTTTACATAAGCCTCACATCCCCAAATCTTAAGGAAAGACAAGCTAGGACGTTGTCCTGTCCACATCTCATATGGTGTCTTTTCTACTGACTTTGATGGAACTCTGTTTAGTGTGAACGCGGCTGTTTCAAGAGCATATCCCCAAAAGGACAATGGAAGATCACTTTGGCTCATCATGGATCGCACCATATCTAATAAGGTGCGATTTCTCCGTTCAGATACCCCATTCCACTGAGGTGTTCCTGGTGGAGTCAACTGTGGAACAATTCCACAATCCTTTAGATGATTGCCAAACTCGTGGCTCAAATACTCGCCTCCACGATCAGATCGTAGAAACTTGATTGTTTTACCTAAATGATTTTGTACTTCAGTTTGGAATTCCTTGAACTTTTCAAAGGATTCAGACTCATGTTTCATTAGGTACACATACCCATATCTACTGAAATCATCAGTAAAAGTTATGAAGTACTGAAAACCACCTCTGGCTGTTGAGCTCATTGGTCCACATACATCAGTATGTATGAGTGCCAATAAGTCACTTGCCCTTTCACCTTGACCGGTAAAAGGTGCCCTTGTCATCTTGCCAAGTAAACAAGATTCACATGTTTCAAATGATTCAAAATCAAATAAGTGTAGAAGACCATCTCTGTGGAGCCTCTCCATGCGTTTCTCATTTATGTGACCCAAGCAACAATGCCAAATAAACATGGGATTCAAATCATTAGGACGTTGCCTCTTTGTATTAATGTTATAGACCGATGCCCCTTCAAGATTTAGAACGTATAACTCATTCACAATAGGAGTATGACAATAGAACATATCTTTAAAATAAAGAGAACAACCATTGTCCACAGACCTAAAGTCATAACCTTCTACTTGCAAATATGAAGCAGAAATAACGTTCTTGGAAAGAGATAGAACACAATAACAATTATTCAATTCCAAAACTAATCCTGAAGGTAAACACAATGGCATGGTGCCAACAGCCACCGCAGCAACTCTTGCTCCATTGCCAACGCAAAGATCCACTTCACTCCTTCTCAAACTTCTACTTTTTGTTAGCCCCTGCAATGATTTGCATATGTGAGCAACTGATCCGGTATCAAATACCCAAAAATTAGTAGATGAAGTAGCAAGATTGATCTCTATAACATTTATACCTGAAGTGGAAGTCGCACTTCCCTTCTTCTTGAGATCCTTCAAATACTTTGGGCAGTTCCTCTTCCAATGTCCTGATTCCTTGCAGTAAAAGCAAACTGTATCAGGAGCAGCGCCCTTCTTATCTTGCTTGGCCTTGGATCTGCTTGCGATCTCATCGGGAGTTAACTTTCTCTTAACCGCGCATTTCTTGACATTAGGCATGCCCTTGCCTTTCTGCTTCATCATCACATGACTGGTGCTTTTCTTAATGGTTTCCTCGGTAGTTTTAAGCATCCCATGCAACTCAGCCAAGGTCTTGTTCATGTTGTTCATGTGATAGTTCAATATGAATGGCTCAAAACTCGGAGGGAGCGACTGGAGAATCACATCAGTAGCCAACTCTTGGCTAAGGGAAAAACCAAGCTTTTCCAGACTCTCAATGTAGCCAATCATCTTAATCACATGAGGGCTGACGGGATTCCCTTCTGCAAGCCTGCACGCAAACAAGGACTTTGAAGTGTTGAACTTCTCAGCCCTTGCTTGGTTCTCAAACATACCACGCAACCCCACAATGATATTGTAAGCATTTGTGTTCTCATATTGCTTCTGAAGCTCAGAGGACATTGTGGCAAGCATGAGACAGCTCACATCAAGGGAATCATTCGTGTGCTTCTCATAAGTTCTCCGTGCAGCCACAGAAGCATTTGTAGGCAAGTTCTCGGGAAAAGGAGTCTCAAGGACATACTCCTTGCGCTCTTGCTTGAGAACAATTCTCAAGTTGCAATACCAATCCATAAAGTTCATTCCATTGAGTTTTTCTTTCTTAAGAACAGATCGCAAATTAAAAGAACTGGATGCTGCGTTAGCTGACATGATCTACAACATAAGAATATGCAAAGTTTAGCACTATGTTTATATTCATCTTTTATTAAACTATTTAACAAAAGACTCCCACTATGTGTTTTGCAACAAAACTCCCTCTAAGTTACATAGTGGGTCAAGATCCTCATTTCACTAATTCCTAGTGAGCTTTGGCATCACGGCTAGAAAACTAGTGACATGGGTAAGCAACACCTTGCTAATCACATCTCTATGTGACTCTTGCTTGTTGGGTGGCATCACTATGCCCCGGCCCCAACCTGTGCCCCAAGATCCAAAACTGTTCTGATGACCTTGTTAAGTAAACCAAATGCTTCCGCATGTAGATGTCCGACATCTACCCCAAATAATGATGATAACCAACTGCATCCTACTTTGGTAGGCCTACAATATGGTGATCATTATCTTTTGGCGCAACATATGGAAGGGTATAAACACCTAATTTTTATCATGAGGGACTCTATCCTACCATAGCAACATATCACATATATAATGGCATAAGAGTAAGATAGAATTAGTATGGCCCAAAAGGATGGTGATCCCCATCTCCATGTACGTGTAGATGATCTTCATGCTCCACATCTCTGCTTTGGGTCATCATGCTTGAAAACTTGTAACCTCAAGTCTAGGCTACTACCTATAATATCCAGCAATTGAAGATTACAAGGATGGATTCAAGCACTAAGGTCGACACACAGGTCGTTAAATACAATTAAGACAGCTAACAAAAGCTGAAAAATCATGACATGCAGGTCATGAACGAATGTTACATGCATCATATACATCTCATACATTCCAAATAAGCTATAGGGCCATACTAATTCACATCATTCTCTGTAAAAACAAGTTAGACGTAGAATCGCATTCTACCTAACGATGTGAACCTATGACGCTATACAAGGGGGGTTCGTAGGGTTCGCACGGCAGTCCCTACGAAATTCACAGATCCAATCTATGAAATCGTTGTGAAAAACTATTCGGCGTAACCACCTTATGCCGATCCGAGACAATCTCCAGGACTCTAGTTTTTCCACTAGCCCAGGGCTATCACTAGCATTCGGCATAACCACCTTATGCCGATCCGAGACAATCTCCAGGGCACTAATAGTGTTATGATCCGTGCCTTCATCGATCCATCACATGAATCGACTAACCTAGACTGTAATAGATCTAATCTACTACTCCCGCATATCAACATATGCGATGATCCAGATCGCAAACTACGCAACCTGGCTCTGATACCACTAAAGGAGTACGCGCAGGCTACGATAGCAGAAAACAAAACTTTTCTACCGTGCACACCAGGACATCATGTGACAGAGGGATCATGGATCGTTATCACTAGATGCGTAGTGCAGCGGAAGAAGGGTTGGAGAAGCCGGTCCAACCACATGCGCGTCGAGGTAGTAGTGGAAGTAGTCGATCTCCCCAGATCTAATCAACGTCGATGCCGATCAACGCCGCAACGAGCAGCGCCTCCACCGGTATCCACACGTCCGGGGCTGGAACGCCGATTACGAGTGTACTAGCACTCGTGAGCGGCTAGGGTTTGGCTCGGGAGGTGGCGGCTAGGGTTTAACTCGAGGTCAATAGAAAAACGTGAATCTCGTCGGCCCCTCGCCTCCCTATATATAGACCTCCTCACTCGGGCCTGGTGGACCGAGGCCCAGTAAGAGTCTACTCGGATCTCTATCCGAATCGAACCCATATTCGAATCACATTCGAATAAGTGTTCTAACCCGTTAAGCGTGCGACCCTATAGGTTCACGTATATTTTGTCATGACCCGAAAACGCCTTTCTGGTCACCCTGTTAATAGTGGCCTCTAGCAAGGCTTATTAACCCCAAAATATACGTAAAGATCATATCGGCTGAACCTGTAATGTCCTCATGTACAAATCCCTTTGCCTCACGATATCGATTGAGCTCAAGGCGAGACTTGTGTCATCCTCTTAATAGCTCAATCACTCTCTTGATCCTGTGATGGATTACAAACTTGTGATTGACACCTCAATCACCGTAGCATGGCCATGCACTTCCATAATCCATTACATCAAGGGGCCCAGAGATATCTCTCTCATAAGGAGGGGCAAATTCTATCTTGATCATTCATATCCCACTACATGTTTCATAGCAAACCCGAAGACTACTTTTATGACTACCCAGTTATGAAGTAGTATTTAGTAGTCCCAAAATAAGCTACTACGTATGTTGGGAACCATGATGATCTCAAGTCTAAGGACTCTACATAAACACTACTTGAGACTAACTGATGACACATGAAATCTCTGCAATATCTCATGGCGGGTCTATCCAACATATGTTCACTAACATATGTCCATATTATCAATTTGGTATATCTCCATACCATGATCCATGAGACATGATCATCAATCAATACATATGCTGATGTTAGAATCATATTTGTTCCTCATATGATATACGATCAGGGATCATTTAGAAATAGCAACATTTGGCATTAAGAGTCTCATGAATAAGTCACGTACTCATTGATCAATAATGATAATGTCTATTTCATGGAACCAATCAATACATTATAAACATAGCATGTGATATATATAACATCTCTATGTTGCCTCTAGGGCATATCACTAACAAATAGTGCCATATTCGATGTTGTTTCAATGCAAGCATGTTCTCTACTTTTGGTTAGACCTTGGGAATATGATAGAGATGTTGTGCACCGTGGTAGCATCAACATGTACACTTTCACACATAATGGCAAGAAATTTAAGTTGCTACATATGTCCCCTGCTAAAATTTTGAAAGATGATCTTGAGAGGGAAAAGATTTAAAACCATGAGGTTTTGAGAAATAAATGTAATAATACTAATGTTTTGATGCCTTCACCTAAACCTGAGTTATTGCAAAACGAACATATTGCATTGGGCACTGATATTTTGCAGGTATCTAAAAAGAGCCAAGGTAATGAGGAAAAGAAGAGAGACATAGAGAAAGAAGATCCACCTGTTGTTCCATGCATGTTTCAAGATGGTTTAATTAAGAGTGCACCTACAGTTTTTAAAAATAAGAACAAAGGTAACAGAAATGGTGCTACTTTCACTCAAGGTATGGACAATTCTGATGTGCTATATATGTCCACTAATCATGTTAGTTTAGAGCAATCTCCAGTGGAATCGTGTGTTAACTTACCTTTGTCACACGATGATTTGGTTCCTATTTCTTGTGATAAAGAAGAGTTGTGCAATGCTTCACTTATATCCATGCCACAACTAGTGAATGAACATGTTAGTAATGTTGTTGAACCACCATATGCTGATTTTAGACATGTTGTTCACATTGCTAGCGAGAATGAAGAGCTTAGATTGCTATCTTCTTTAAATAGTTGGGGCTATATTCAATTTGATGATCTTTGTCCACTAAATTGTTTAGAGAAGAAATTATTTGCTAGATCTGATTTACCATGTCCTTCTCATGTGATTTTTCATGTTATTGGTAATTATGATAATAAAGGAGAATATAATGTCCATAGAGTATACATTTTTTTGAATTTTAATATACCTCCTTTTCATAATGACATGTCTTGTCTAGAGGATCGCATGAGTATAAATAATTCTCTATCTAGTTCCTCTAGTTGTTTAAATAAGTTGCAGGTTGGTTTACAAGAAGGAGAGTGTTGTGAGCTGCACGACACTACAAAGTGTTCTCCGTGTTTAAAAATTTCAGAATCCAACTATATGCACAACACTACCTCACCCTATGTTGTGAAAGATAAAGATATGTTCATTAGGCTTAATGACAAGGTGAAACCGCGAACGGTTTCCAATCAAGAAGGAGAGGATGATGAGGACATCACTAGCTCAGATATGATCATAGCTACCTTATGTATTTATTAATCAAAGGTGCATGCCTTCTACGTAAGATTTATGTGTTATATATTTCAACAGCTGTTACTGCACCATGAGTTTTGTGTGTTCTCATTTGCAGAGATACTTGCTTGGGTGAAGGGAAAGAGACCGTGCGCAAGGAACGCATAGATGATCAGAGAAGTTGATTGGGGACCAAACCAAAACCTTACCCAAGTCTACTCCTACATCACCACGTCACTTTTGGTCCATAGAAGGCAAGAGAAGAAGTTCTGCATGTTTTGGATTCAGATTCGAGCCTCCTGACAGCATCAACTTCAAACGGATCTAGCTGCTGATCCAGAAGGACTTTCGGGGCCCATGAGTACTTGTTGGAAAGTTTATGAAGTCTACTTTCAGATGGTTTTAGTGTCATGCCAAAATTCCTCCTAAATTGTCCAGAATCATCGAAACAAGTTGCGTTATTTTTCCTATCCGAATCAGTTTGGGCCTTTGGGCTTTGTATTTGTGTCGTGGGCTAAACCCATGAGGAGTACGCCCCTCACAGGGCAAACCCTCACCCTAGGATGTCCTAACTCATATATATTCAGTAGCCGCCGCCGTTTAGGGTGGGTTTTGCTTAGATTAATCTATCTATGAACAGTTTTGCCATTTATCGGCTTGTGAGACCTTAACTTCGAGAGTATAATCATTCATCTGCAAGTTGAGTTGCAATCTTCCTTGTTCATACTTGTGTTTTTCGATTCGCATGCAGGGATTAGCCTTCGTGGCGAGGTCAACCGGGCAGCGCATGGTTGATAACGAGAGGAGACGTGGTACTGCGATTGCAGGATTCGGGTCTTGGTGATCAGAAGCCGGATCGTGAGTGTCGATTCTCCACCAAATCGAGAGTTATCCTTACCTAACGGAAGATCAGGCACCCCGTTGCCATCATCAACATAAACTGTTAAGCACTCAACATGGCAAGATTCGCTGTGTACCTGGACTCCCTTCGACGCAGCAATTGCAGCATACATAAGATTTCTTTTCTCTCTCATTGATGCTTGCTCGTCATGCTCGTAGCTCTCTGTAACCCCCTCGGGGGTGACCCAATAAAACGTCCTTGGGAAATTGCACAAAGGGGCTTCGAGCCTGTGGAGATTTCCTTCATCAGAAGATGACAATACTGCTGGCGATGGGGTCCTGGCCCTGAGCTCGATAGCTGCAGGGACTTCGGGGATCTGCTAGCGGCTGGGGCAGCAACTTTAGCATCCGCTCCCTGGTTGGTCAGCACTGGTAACTCTGCTGTCAGGACTGCTTCAGCTTTAGTAGCTGGGGCGGCCTCTGGCTCGGCAGGTGACATTACTGGCTCTGGCTCGGCTGGGATGGGCTCGGTGGTAGGAGTTACTGGCATAGTCCCCTTGGGATCTATATCAACTCACTTCCTACACAATATGTCAATTATCAAGACACTACCACATCCTTCAAGATTCTTAGAAGATTGAAGGTTTCTTACCTCTTAGAAGTCTTGAACTTCCACAGGAAAGCTCTAGAAGATGTTAGCAAGGGGCTTGATAGCCTGCTCGGCAGCGGAGAGTTGCCGGCTGTCAGGCCAGTCGGCGCGACAGTCGGCGGTGGTGATTTGGTCCCAGTCGGTTCTGTTCCTGAACCAGCCGACTGGGGGGTCGAGGCGCTCGGTGGCGCTGGCCTTGGGCTCAGCGGCATAGGCCTCGGGCTCGGCAGCACAGGCCTTGGGCTCAGCGGCACGGGTCTCGGGCTTGGCGGCCTCGGAGCTGAACTAACTAGGTCCTTGATTTTCAGGCTCCCTGGTGCTGCACTCGGTGTGCTTTTCTTCTTCTTGCCTGGGTCTTCAATTAGCTTCTTTCTAGCCCTCTTGGGGCTAGGTTGGGCGGCAGAAGGGCTGGCTGGCCGCTTCTTCGATTTTGTGGCCGGTTGATCTTGGGAGTCATTATCAAACTCCTCGCAGTCTTGCAAGTATTTCAACAATATATGTTTCACACATTACAGAACAAGCCAGGACAGATATCAAGAAATATTCATCACAGGTGAATAACAAGGTAACATCAATATCTTCAAGGATACCTTTGGCCGAGGCCTGCCCTGGCAGTAGGGCTTGGGGGCACGCTCCTCATCCTCGACCTCCACCACCCCATTGATGAAGAAGCCGAGCAAGGTATCAGTAACCTTATTCTTATCGGCTACATCGAGGTATTCTCAGCCGGGGTCATCTTTGCCTTGCTAGTCCCAGCCGAAATGGCTCCTGGCCTTCAGTGGTCTGGTGCCGTGATTCAGGAAGCACCTTGCCACCCAAGGACCAGTCAGCCCTGTGCTTGTTAGGAGATCGATCCTCTCCATTAGCTGGTATACTTGCCCCATTTTCTCATAAGTTGGCACTGATGATCAGGAGGGCAGGACAGTTGGTGGAAAGCCAGAAAAAGGGGGTAGAGAGGGCTCAGGGTTTGAGCAGTAAAACCATTCTATGTGCTAGCCCTTAAGTGAGGTTTTCAAAGGAACGTTGAGATAGGCTTTCTTCATCTCGTTCCTAAACAGGAGACCAGCCCCCCCAATGGTTTGGATTTTGTTTTTGGATGGCTGGGGCTTGATGTGGAACAGGTATCAAAAAAGATTGAAATGGGGCTTAACCCCTAGAAAAGCTTCTCACAGAGTGGCGAAGATGGAGAGTGAAGGATAGAGTTGGGATTCAAATTCACCAACTCTATTTGGTAGAAAGACAAGAGCTGGTGAAGGAAATCCGAGGAGGGAAGGGCAAGACCGCAGTCAAAAAACAAAGTGAAGACGACGGTCTCACCGAATTTGGACGCCGGCATAGACTCCCCCTCCACGGTACGCCAATGGATGACATCTTGTTGCTACAGCATCAACCGCTTCTCTAACAACTTCAGCTTCACCGGGCTGCAATCCGACATCGGCCAGACTCCGGCGGTCATATCAGGGATCTCAAATGGAGCTTTTGGCATCGTCGGGGGCGAGAAATTTAGGGGAATGGCTTGCGGAGGTTAGGAATGGATGCGGAGAAACAGATTCTGGCGAGTCTTGAGCAGGGGCGCAAGCTATAGCAAACCCTAGTGAGGCGGAAAGCGCGAAATTTGGGCGCGGAGCTAGAAGACGAAACGATTGGCGGATTGGAGAAGAAGGGGGAATCTTTTCTCTCTCTCCCCGCTTTATAAGGCCTGTGTTGATAAGTGGGCCTGGGCTGACTAAATCAGTACTGGGTCACAAGATATGAGTTTCTAAATGGCATGCTCAATTGGGCCAATTGCTGGCTGTGTTAAAATCATAGTGCAGATGCTATTTACAAAAACCAATTAAATAATCCGATATGCTTCATGAAAGCTTAATTGCTGGACACATGTGTTCAGATATCTGAATTATTTACTAGGTATTGAGGATATATCCTTATAAGGATCAATAGCTGGTCTCCATTAAAATTGGGAATACAGTTATCTCTCGAGTACACCTGACCACATATTGGGTTAAAATCCATGAAGTGGTACTTGGCTTACATATTTAGCCAAAAATTGCCCTGAGCAAAAATTCTTCCAGCTGACATGATGTTGAAGAGTCTAATTCTCGAGTAATACACTACTGGGGAAAGACTAAAAAGTTAAAGATCTTTGACTTTATGTTTAATTGTTTCACAATTAAGCACAAAGTCGGGGGCTATACCTAATAGGTGCGCCTATTCGGCGCACACTATTTATGTTTTTCCATGAAGCCCTTCATAGCCTCGCTGCTAGCCGATATGAAAGACTTGGAGAAGAAGCACTCGGACGACGAGTACTCGGGAGCAAGGCACTCGAGAAGTTTTCACCAAGGAGGATGAGCACTCGGCATCAGCTGTGACTCAACTATGAAGGTCTCAGGGGCTGCTGTGGAGGCCATGGGCCCCGGGTACCTCATGAGAAGCATTAAGGCCACTCGGACAGAGGATGGGCCTAACCTTATAATTAGGGATACAATAGGACTCAGCATATATTACCTTATACGACAAGAAAATGATATAGTCCTAGTCGGGCACATTGTATTCCTAGAAGGAAATCCCTTGGTCGAAGTCCGACTGGGATTCCTACCTTGTAACCCTGTTTTCTCGGTATATAAGGGGAGGTAGGGTGCCCCCTCGAGGGCATAGCGAAATCTCACGAGAGAAACCTCAAAGGCAATACACAACAGCTGGAAGTAGGGTATTATCTCATCTCGAGGGCTTGAACCAGGATAAATCGTCTCGTGTTCCTTTACAATCCATCAAGTTTAGGTCTCACGAGTAGCCCCATATTCTTATTGCCGGTATAAAACATCGACACCTGGCCGCATCACGTGGGCCAGCGCCGGCCTGTTAGGCACGGCGGTAGGGAGCAGAGTAGGAGGGAGCAGGAGCAGCCGAGCAGGCCGCTGCACCGGGTGCCGGCCCACGCTCACGCGACCGCGCCTGCCCCCGCCTCGCCCATTCAAAATTTGAACGAGATGCGTGGCACCAGCTAGGCAGGCCCGCGCGGAGGCCGAGGAGACAGGCACCGCCTACACTTGTGTGTCGCCACGTGACGCATGGCGGGGCTGGCCTCCTACCCTGCCCACCCGGGATTTTGGAAAAAAAATGAAAAAGAGAAAAATTAAGAAAAATATATAAAAATTTAAATTATGCTAGAAACAGTGGGAAAAGGGAACAAAATATTTTCAATACAATAAAAAAATATAAGAGGATTTTTTAATGATATCAGAGGAGAAAATTTTCATACTTTGTAAACAACAAAAATAGCAACACATTTATAATTAAATTTCTGCGGGGGGAATGAGCAATGACCTTTATCTAAATTGATATTACATGGCTGCTTCATTAAAAACTTTGTTATGTAAAAACTCATATTTGAGAAAAAACATGACAAAGAAAAAAGTACAGCTAAAGGTCAAAACTCAAAAATAAAAATGTGCTACTCTAGTTCCTCATTTTCTAGGTAAAGATTGTCGAACTGAGCAGCCAAATCTTGGTACTCCGCGGTGTGTTGGGCACGTTCCTTGGCTAGCTCCTAGTCTTTGACTGCAAGTAGTATTTCTACCACCTCACTACGTAGATTTCTTCTCCCTCAATAATTCTTCCACAAAGACTGAAGACTGATTTGGAGGATATCGTAGACACAGGCACCGTAAACACATCCCATGCTAATTTTGAGAGCACGGGATATTGGGTCTTGTGATCGTTCCACCACCCGAGCATGTTGAGATCTTCCTGGTTGATGGAGTCGCTGTCCAAGTAGGAGGACAACTCATGGGTGTCATGCGAAGCGTGTGTACTACTTGCTGTGGCCGAACTTCCACCACCAGTGTTAGAAGAGGAACCACCCCAAATTCGGCCCCACAGTAATTTCTTCTTATCTGGTATAGCGACAGGTGGGGCTCTTTGCACGCGAATTCCCTAAAACTTAGTTTCACACTTTTGAAATACTTTATACAATTTAGTCTTAGCATTAGAATAATTGTTAGTATAATCAATATTCATTGCGTCCCTAATAAGGTTCAAAATATTGAGGAATCCCCGCATTTTACCCCTAGGATCAAGAATAAATGGAAAAGCATACAAGTATGGAATTTTCCTCCAGTATTTAAGATATTTTTATTTCATATGAAATACTACAGGTCCTAGTAGTTGGTCATCTCCATATTCTCGCAATAAAGTGGCAATCTCAAAAATTTTATGCAAAATTAAATTAACTGTCACAGCCCTAGATTTAATTTCAGGTAATTAGTGTTATGTCCTACTGTCATTAGAGTGCACAATTTAAAGTTTTGCATTGTCACTTCTTGCAAGATAAGTTTGCAATATTTTAAACCCTCAATAATTAAACCCTAAATCAGCAAAAACAAAACACTACTAAAAAGTACATCAAATTGAACAGAAGTGTTTATGGGAGATAATTTATTCAAATATTAGTTTGTTTATCATGAATTAATATAATTTTTCCAGAATTTATTTCATTAGTTTAGACCTCATAAAAATTCAAACAATTTTCAGCCTGGGTCTTTTTTGTTGAATTTCTGTGAGCAAACCACTTTGAATTTTTGTATGAAACTTTCAAAAATGGAACCTAGGTAGTCTGGACTAGCTACACAAAAATCACCATATTTTTAACACCAGTTTTGCTTATTCAAATTGATTTTTAAAGAGAGAGGAAGAGAAAAATCCAGAAAAACCCCTCAAAATCAGTGTTCACCCAACCCTCTCTGCTATCCCTTGACCACCTCACCCTGGACCCACCTGGCAGTGACCTGGACTTCCCTAACCCTTTGTCCAGCCAACCCACGAAGTGGTGAGCTCGCCAGCCTGCTGGAAGCTCGGCTGACGCGTGTGCCATGCATGCCGGCGTGTCCACGCTCTCCTCTTGCCCTATATCTCCCTCAACTGCATCGGCCGAACATCCTCTGTGCCCTAGAGTGCAAAAGACTGAGAGGGAAGGGCTACCTCGACCAGCTCGTCATCGATCCCGTTGCCGGCCAAAGGAAAGCTGCCGCCGCTGTCAAACATCCCTCCGGTGAACTCTTCTTCTTTTCCACGTTCCAAGCTCTCCTCCGCATGCCATAGCTCCTGCCCTAATCTGGTCCCCTATCTCGCAGTCAATCGCCGGGAACGCCACCTCGTCATCGGCACTCGGGAGCCCGCCCAGTGCGCGGCCGCGTGCAGCCGTGGCCGTTGTGCCGGCGTTCCCGCCGTTCGGACTCGTCTCTGGCCGAGCCACTGCGCCAGCATCACCGCCTCACCCCCAGCAGCCAAACTCCCCAAAAATCGCGGGAAACCGAGCCCTGAGCACCGAGATCGGCCACTGTCTTCTCCGGCTCCGGCCGAGATCCGCCGCGCCTGTTCCCACTGCACCGGTGAGCCATCTTCTGATTCCTCGCATGAGCAGCCTCCTCGTGACCTCACTGACCTCTTGCATGGTTTAAATCGCTAGTTGGTTAGCCGAAGATAGCTATCGTCGTCACCTTGCTGATTTTTGCCGCCGCCGGGAGTACTCCACAGTCGTCGGACCTCGGGCGAGCTCGCCCAACCTATCCCGAAGCACGGTGAGTCTCCTCATGACCCCTAGCACCTGTTCCATGTTTTTCTGGCTCGGTTTGTGGCTGCTTTGGCACATCCACGTGCAACCCGAATGCAGCCGCCGCTCGAGCTCGCCACCGGCGAGCTACTGTCCATCACCGGCGAAGTTACGAGCACCATTAGGATCGCAGGGACCTCGACTACACTTTCCCTGTTGGCCGCCACCCATGCTGAGCCGCCGTTCGCCACCGGCGCTGGCGAACAGAGCCGGCGGCCCAGCCAGCCTGCGCCTCCCCTGTTTCTGTGCCACCGACAGGTGGGCCCGGGCTGGGGGAAAAGAGAAAAGAAGAAAGAATTAGGAAAATGATTAAGGAATTTAATTTACAACAGAAAAATGGTCAAACTTTGAAAATCCATAACTATTTCATCTCAACTCCTTTTTGAGTGAAACTAATTTTGTTAGTTCTGTAAATTTGTAAAGTTTAATATTGTGAAATATAATAGGACCACTTCTGTACATAAAATGTCTATAAAATAATGTGAAGCAAAAAGAACTTATTTTGTGCCCAAGAACTTTGTAAATTTTTAGAAGATTCATCCTAACTGCTAAAAATATGAAACCACTTTTGTTTAACTCAGAAAATTGTAACCTTTGCTGTGGATCAATTGTTTTTGACAAAACTACCTCCCAAAATAGGCCTAAGTAATTTCTAACCCTTCTTTTTGACAAACTTGAGAAATTCATATCTAATCTTTTTAAATCAAATTTCAGTGAACCAAGTTTTGTTGGAACCAGTAGGCTATGCTCTGTTATATAAAAATACATGCCTTCTTGAGATCTTAATAGAAAATGTCAGTCAAATATAATAACTTAAGGTTACAATATAAATAACTACAAAACTGCCATTTTCGGCATTTTTATCTTGTTTTTTTTGTAACTCATAAACTGTAAAAGTTTTTGAAATAATTCTTTCACTAAAATTCACTTTAAAATGTTAAATACCTACTGTATTTATCTTAGAATTAATTGATCATTTTTGCATAGACATATTTAATTGATTCTTATTTGCATATTCGCTTTTATCAGTAGATTCAGACAATTCAGAGTACGTGGAGCAACAACCTGAGGTTGAGTGTGACTTCGTGCAGCAGCAAGGCAAGCATCTAAGCATATTGAACCTATGTCTTCAATAAATTGATTTGTTTGCGAAAACAATATCTATACGCATGTTCAGTCCTTCTTAAAATGGGAAAACGGGTAGAGTCAATATTGCCCCATTTGTATGCATTTCCATTCTTTAGTCGTTGATTCCATGTTTTTACCTTGTCACCCCTGGTTAGGGACTTTGGGATACTTTTATTTTATTGAATGCTTAGTCATGCTTAATTCTAGACTTAGAAAAATCCGATAGATGAAGCTATCGGTTCAAAACTAGTTTAATACGAATGGATGGGTTAAAATCTGAAAAGAATAACTTATGAATTATTATTGAGAATGTTTTTGACTTGGACGGATGATAGGGCAATGACGGGAGGGTGTTTCCCCGATGCATGTAGCTCCGTCTAGGTCGTTAAGGACCGAACATGTTGACGTCTATTCAAGCACCCTACGTACTTCCACACGCCGGAAATGGAATGGCTTAACTTAGTAGCACGGGAGGCTGTGGCCATATATGCCCGTCTGTCAGTCGTGAAGATGGTCTTTCCTTTGGAGGGCCTTGTGCGCGCCTGGTTTTGGCCGGAGGTGCCTCCCGCGACGATGAGCCCGCCTTAGTCACCTGTGTGTGTGGCTAAGTCGTCGGGGGCCCAGACGTGGTTTAGGTGGTTGGAGCTAAGCGTGGGAAAGATTTTGTTATGACCTCTAGTCCGCACTCAATGTGTAGAGTGTGGGTACCGACGAGTACGGATCAAACTAGAGTGTAGCCGTTTGGCTTCTATCACATCGTGTGGGTAAAGATGTACACCTCTGATCAGAGTATGAACTATTCAAATAAACGTGTCCACGGTTACAGGACGACCGCTTGATGTGTTAGTCAGTCTATGTTAGCATCCAACTTGGGATATGTGGTTATATCATGACTTAGGATAGTCATGGATGGATGGGTTTATATGAGAGGCTTTGGTGTTAAATCTGACTTGGTTTTAGTCATGAAAGGTGGTATGCTTGTGTAGCATATTTATTTGGGCAATGGTGGCCCATTGTTGATGTTAGAGCATGGGATTGTGCTCATTTTCACCTCTTTTTCAGAACATATTACCTGCTGTCATAAAATTTCAGATTGTTATTCTTTCGCAAATGCTTATAGTTTCAAGGTATTATTTTTCTCAATAAACTTAGCTTTATGCAAAACCAGATCAACATAGTCATATTCCTTGATGTAGAGACCAGCATTACTCCTTTGTACTATTAATATTGTGTAAGTCTAGCTGAGTACCATTCGTACTCACACTGCATATTTTTCAGGTGAGGATGATGACGATGTTGGTGTGATCTACTATTATCCCGCCGAGGGTGGCAAGGATACTGTGTAGTTGGAGTTAAGCTCTGCCCTAGTCGGTTGCCTTGTGGGATTGGTATGGCACCACTGATTTTATCCTTTATGTTTATTTTTTCGCTGCTATCTTTTGTGCTACTCTGTGATGAGTTAGGATGTGTGAACCCTCTATGTAATATATATAACCCTGCTGCTCTTTTATCCATATTCTAAAGTACTTGTGATGTTTATCAATTGCTAAGATGAACGTGTGGGACTAGAGCTTTCCTGAGCTAGTCACACATTAGTAAGAATTTAGAAATGATGAGATGCATGGATATTGATTCAACCGTAGACCATGTCCCCAGAAGTGTGTATCGTGTTTGGTCGCCACCTTCGTGTGGTTTGACGGGCACACTTCACCGTTTTGGACTGGTGAGTCAACTCTCCAAATATCTCCTTATTTCTGAATTCGGCGCTTTGGGTTTGTATTATGAATGGGTAAATATTATGGCAAGGCTACAATGAGGATAGATGGTTACTGCGCTTATTTGGTTTTGATTCGAGATCCCATCCATCTAGATATTTCGCGTTGTTATAGTAATTACTCTCCATAATGCACTTCCGGGGTGTCCACATTAACAGTTGGATAGTAAATACCAGATAAAGTAGCAATTGTATCATAAAATATTTTAAGAAAGTAATAAACCTTTCGACAACATACCAAGATTGTTCTGTCAGAAGCGGTTGTTCGTCACTGGTTACAACATTCTTGGTTTGCAAAAAAATAGTCAGTGTTTCTTTGAAAGGTAAAACATGCTTTAATATTAAATAAGTCAAATTCCATCGATTGTCCGCATCCATTTGGAACTTGCGTGAACGCTTGTCCGATGCGATGCAAAATCGCTTGAAGGTCGCAAGTCGAGGATTAGAACCATTCAACTATGTTATGACTTCATAGATGGAATCAACATATGCACTTACTCTCTTAAACCCAGATTAAACTATAAGATTAATAACATGGCATGCACAACGTTGATGTAAAAGAAATGATTCAACATAAAAAGAGAATAAAGGCTGTAGAATTTTCATTGCTTTGAAATTTGTAGCTGCATTATCTAATGTTACTGCAAAGATTTTATTTGTGAGGCCAAATTCCTCACAAACTCTAGAAATTCTTTCAACAATATTTTCAGCAGTATGTGAAACATCAATTAATTTTAAACCTATGACTCATTTTTGTAATTCCTAGTTATCATCAATATAATGAGCAACTACACTAATATAGTCCTCTTTAGCCCTACCACTCTAAATATCAGAGGTGATACTAATAGAAAATGTGCATGTAGCACATAATTGTTTAATAGTGTCCCGGTCTTGGTTATAAACATTCATCAAGTCACGGGCTGTGGTCTGTCTACTAATAGATTGAAACCTAGGATTATGAGCAGTTTTAATGTAAATCTCAAATGCAGTAGACTCACCAAAGTTTAAGGGTAAATCCTGTCTAGCAATTAAACGAGTAAGGGAATCTCGTGCTATCTGAGGATCGTACTCCCATGCACGTACCGTACCGTTAGGATTTAGTAACAGTTGCTGCTGTCGTAGTTAGTATCCTTGCTTCTTCACACAGGCCTCAACATGCCGTTTCAAATGCCCTATTCCACCAGAAGATTTTCTAGATAGTTTAGTTTTACAAATTCTACATTTCACGTATGTTACCTCGTTTCCATCAATGCCAGTCTCCTTGATCTCATCAAAATATTGCCATGCGGTAGAAGTTATTGATCTCTTTGAGCCGGTGGCCATCGATACGCTCCCACTCATAGTTCCTGATCCTTTCGAAGCTGCATGTACTTCTTCAAGCTGTCCTTATAGTGTAGGAGCTGACCTAGAGTCATCTTGCTCGATGTCTAGGTATGACATCGGTATGTAGTTCAGATCAAAGTCCTTAGTTGGAACGACGGATAGTTCAGATCCATCCTAAAATATAAATAGAGAAAATTAATTCATATACTAAATAAATAGTACAAACAAACAACGAAATTCAGAAAATTTTTTACCTTGCAGGAGGAGTGGAGTTGTGGGGATGTGGAGCAGTGGAGGCTTCCCCAAAATATTTTTGATTTTTAGACAAAATTTGTCTAAATCAAAAATTAAAACTAGAACACAAACTCATAATTCACAAACTAGCACAAGAGAGCACATGATGAGAGATTTGGATGAGCCGGGATGTTGGGGGGTGGTGCCCTATTTATAGAAAAAAATTTCATATTTTTTTGGATTTTTCGTATTTTTTCGGATTTTTTTTGGCCCTCCAACAGCTAAATTCGAAAAATAGCTATTATAATATAGCCGTTGGGGACACGTGTCGCTTTCCTATTTGACCTCCGTCCCACGCCTGCCACGTGTCGCCACCGGATTGGCCCATATAGCATGCCTACCATGCTGCCGGGCCGTGCCCGTGCCATGCCGTGCCGACCCGCTACAGGCAATGGGCCATGCCATGCCGGCCTGACGTGTCATCCGCCCGGCCTAGACACGGTACGGCCCACTAGCTCAGGATGGTCCGGTATGGTTATATCGTGTTTAAGCCTACCCATTTAAGCACAGCCCATCCGACCACGTATAGCTAAAAGTGCAGAGGTCCCTGAATATAGTTGCTCTCCCTGTAGGTTAATTTCTTTATTCTGATCAATCCTCCTCACCAAACCTAGCTAGCTGTATGCCTCTCATGTGCATGGATATGCATGCATCATGCATGGACGCTGGTGTGGCGGCCACTGTTCAATCATGTAGACCATTCAAACTCAGCTCACACACCTAATCGATCCATGATGCATATCCCCAACTCTGAATATTCAGCCATGCATTACTATAGTTACTTATATAGTTATATATCTACTAAGTTGTAGCCGGCCGTGTATAAGATCACGCAGCATGTAGTGAGCGATAAGCTACATATGCACTGAGCGATCTTTTGCTTGATTGCTTGATATACTAGTGTTCTTTTAGCCGACATGGAAGGTACAGGCCGGCGGCCGGCCGCGGCGATGTTGGAATCGTTAGCGTTAGGTGCCAGTTGATAAGGCATGTTCAGCTACTTCAGCATCTATATATGCTGCGTTGGGACGATGATCATGTCTGACTAGGATCATTAGCATTAACTAACAAAGATAGGTATCGATTAGTATTTTTCTGGCCGGCAGGCTGAGGCCTGCATATTGCCGGTGTGGCGGTGCATGCCTTTGATTATCTTCTCTTGGCAGTACGAACTCAGCCTGTGCCTGCACCCGACCTTTTCTCAAACTAATCGAAAGTTTCTATCCAGAATCTTTGTTTAGTGAAGGATTTGCCACATTTAAAAGTTGCAGATTCTAGCTGAAAGAGTCTTCAATCTTGTGCTGAAAGCTAAGCGATTGTGTGATTCTTTAGTTAGGACTGATGACTTTTAATTTGAAATCCAGACATGAGAATTGGAAGTGGAAGCCTCCGGAGTGGAGCGTCCCCGGCGATTCATGAATTTCCAGTACAATGCACTGAATCTGAATTGCTCGATCACAACAATGGAAAATCCGAATTGCGCACTCATCTGGATTATATGCGGTCCAACCACCAAATCGCAGTGAAAAAAAATTAAAAGAGAAACAAAAAGACAAGAACCAAATCAGATTAATATACATGCACCTTAGCACCTGCCGCCAATGGAAAAAGGGAGATAAGAAAAAAAAACAAGAGAAGCCAATCGCTTCGTCGATTTGCAGAATAGCTAGTGATCAAAGCTCTGGCTAGCACACGTCATATAATATTAAGTCAACCTCTAGTACTACGCTCTCTGAACTCTGAAGAGACGAAACTAAACGTAGCCGCGGCATTTTATTAGACCATCCTAACCGGCCAAACCAACCGCCCGACAAACCTGTTCGTCGATAGGCTGAGATATGGAAAGCATATGAATAGAACAGAAAAAGGTTTAGCCGTGACGGCAGCAACGATCAACAATCGATTTCGTTTAAGACCTGAGAAAATATTTAAAGCAACTTATACATATATACCAACTATATATTTTCTCTGACGAATGCATATCATATCAAAAAAGTTCTTCGGTCTTTTAATGGTAAGCTTTCGATCTCTTTGATTACCCTATTCGTTAAGAACCAATAGAATGTAAAGATCGTGACGATGCACATCGTGATCAAGCAATGACAAAAACGAAAAGTTCCTTACTGATCGGTAGATAATTACTACTCTTTTGCTTAAAAACAAAAACTAATGCTTGACTGCTGGCAGAGCCGCATCAGTGTACATCCACTACTTTGTAGTATTTTTCTCCGTTCTCTTGGCATTGGTCGAAGTCTTAATTTACTCTGATGATATGTCGATTCTTGGAAGGCCAAACAATGAGCTTTTCACAAATTATATTAACCATAAACCGTCCGGTCAGTACCCCAACTGATCTAGTACTCTTTTTTCTGATTTTCATAAATAACTTCTCTATCATTATATATACTCCTCTGGTTAGCTAACCCATGCACTGATCTCTCCGGTTACAAACAAGTGACATTTTGGACAGTGACATGGTCTCGAGACACTAATTTGACTATTAATTGCTAGTGTAAAACCTATGGAGAATATATCAATGTTATAGTATTTTGGAACTATTTTATGACAAATCTAACAAAATCATTTTTATTTTTCAAAGTTGAATCAAAATATTCAAAGAGAAAATAATGGTCAAAGTTTAAACATGTTGATTGCACACATTCTAAAACGTCACTTATTTGTGATTGGAGGGAGTAATAGTCTACTGTTCTCTCCGATCAAAGAATACTTGCCAAATCATAATTATTTGTAGTGCCAACAGCTTTGAGCATTTTTTTTCCTACCAAAGATAGTTAATTTCATCCCGCTATCGGAACACTTGGTATTTATTTTGACCATAAATATTTGACGTTTTGAATAAAATCTGCTTAAAACTTTGACCATCAGCCGTGATAGGGAGTCCAGGCTGCAGCTGCAGCCATGCCGCATGCAAATGTGCCGCATGCACTGCAGCAGCTAGCTGCGGCGCAGCCATAGACAAACTAACAGATCAGCCCCTTAGTTAATGATATGCGTAAATTTGTCTTGTAAATTACTTTTAATTTATAGCCGTTTAGACTTATTAGATTTTATAAACTATTTTTAATACAGATTATGATTGAAGTTATAGATAGGGGTGAAAACGGATCGGATACGGTCGGATCTCATCCTTCCCATATCCTAACCCATATTTTCTATTCGGAACCGGTTCAGATACGGATATTATCGAATACGGATAAAAAACAGATAATGTCGAATATAAATATGGAACAAATACGTACCGAGACTGATACGAACAATATCGGATACAAATATTTATTCGGATATCAAGTCAATACAACAACCATTTAATACCACATAGATAATAACAACGCAACCATTCTATACATCCATAATGCAAGTATATTAGAGGCTTAGGGCATAACGGCATAGTATTTGTAAAATCACATAACCATATTCATATTAGAGGTACAAACACACAGTCAAAACAAAAGAATAAAAGATATATTTATCACATACGGGTAATATCCGAATTTCTTACCGGGTAATATCCGTTTTTATACCCGGATAATCCGTATCCATCGGATACCGTCTTCCTAAACCCGAACCCATATCCGTATAAAAATACCTGTTTTCGGATCTGATATCCGAATAATCACCCGGGTACCCGAATATATGACCCAAATTTATCCCGTTTAAATATGGGCGGGTGGGCGGGCGGGAAATACCCGGTCCGTTTTCACCCTAGTCACAGACAGTAAAAACCGAACGTCATATATATTTTTTTTACCGGAAGGAGTAATTATTAATTGTCAGCAGCACTTATGATTTTCTCAAGCGCACTGGACCACTGGTCATACTATAACATAACGATTTGACGAGAGCCGCTGTACCTACTACTACTTCGATTAGGATTGGACTAATTAGTGGGATTGCTTTATTAAGATGGACCATGAAAACTTAATCCCAGACTATCACCATTTCAATGTTTATGAATTCCTTCTGAAAAGTTCATCACTAAGAAATACATTCACGTTATGGGTCAAGCACTCAATTAAGCATGCAGCAAAATTAATGTTTGTATAGGCTCATCATTGATGCTTGTTTCTATGCCATATATATGGGCCCGCGATATGTATGCAGCACGTTGCCTTTCGGCAGCTATACAGCACATAACCAAAGTTGGCAGTTGGTGCATGTGCATGCCTTCGTACACCTATAACCAAAGTCTGCAGCTGAATGTATTAATTTTTCACTTCCTTTATTACTCCCTTAAAAATATAAGACCTATTAGATTTCTAAATGATTTTTAATATTATACTTTAATCATTAGTTTTTTTATAATATATCATCAATAATCATCAAGTTAATATCATATGAAAATATTATCAAATACGAACCTAGTGATACTACATACATAATATTAAACGCATATATTTTTAGCTTAATTATCAGTTAAATTTTTTTAACTGTTAATTTTATAGAAAAGAATAACGTCTTATATTTTTTAAAGGAAGAGGGATAATATCGGTGACGGAAATGATTTAGCTGCTTCAATTTGCCGTCTAATTTAAGCTTTAGTACCTGTACGTCCTTTATTAGTTTCTTGAGAAATGTTTGTACGACTAGCATGCACTCCACTGACTACTGATCTTATGTTACGTACAGCGGATCCGATCAATGTTTACTAAAATTAAGCTTTTGCTTTGTCGAGTATATTTGTACTAGAAATCAAATTAAAGTGAAATCACTACTATTCAATTCCCTTACTGTCTTTCACTACCATGCATGCATGCAACAGTTGCAAACGCTAGCTAACATCAAGCTAGCCAGAAAGAAACTCCTCATTTGTCACTGTCGATCTGACGACGTACAGTGCAGAAGATTAGTCGATCTACATAGCCCATCGTGGGCAAGGACACAAGGGGAGAGGACACATGCCGTACAAACTACAAAGCAAAAGAACGGAAACAAAGACGAAGAAACAAAAGGTGGTAAACAAAATTAACCGGAGGAACACTGGAACAGTGGTACGGACGAAATGCTGGCCGGCCGGTCTGGGAACGACGACGCGCGACGACCATACAAAAACCAAAACCTCACTGTATTACAGCGTGCAACAGGGACGCCGCCCCGCGCGCATGCACCGGCCGGCCGGGGAAATGCGCGAGGCGATCGATCGGTCGAGCTCACCGTCACGGCTTACTGATCAATGGTGCTGGGGATCCGGGCCCCCGGGGCTGAGGCGCTTGGACTCGTGCGCCGCCGTGCCGACCACGCCGCCGCTCCTCTGTCCAGCCTCGCGGAGCGCGGGCACCTTCATGCTGGCCACGGCCACGCCCGCGCGGCTGGCAGCGGCGGCCAACTCCTCCTCCGGCCGTTCTCTCAAAGCCCGGGCCGAGGCCGAGCGCACCACGGCGGAAAGCATCAAGATGACACAGAAAGCGAGCCCCAGGTACGTATACGTACGTGCCGTCATATATAGTGTCGCTAGCTTGCTGATGGCTTGTTTTTGAAAGGACGAAGCTGATGCTTGTTCAGAGACGCTAGCTGCAGGAGTTCAACACTTGGGTTTCGGAAAATGCGAACTTGCAATCAGAGATCGTGTAGCTAGCTAGGCTCTGAAGGTGATAATATGGGCTGTGTGGAGCTACACATCTAGGCCTGCATCGTCTTATATAGACCTAGACACTCATGGCGTCCACGTAAGATATGATGTCTGTAGTAACGAACATGATCTCTACAGTTCGAGGGCCTTTCAGCAAGCTGACTAAGAAACCATGCATGCAAAGGCAAAAGTATCTTAACTTTGCAAACTTGTATGCTCGTCCACTAATTAATGAGGTAGAGAGAGATAGAGATGGGAAGGAGAGGCTAGGCCGAATTGTCTTCTCGGTCTATCAGGGGCGGCCAAAGTGTATTCCGACTATGCTCAGCGATACGCAGGGTATGCAAAAGCTAATACATCCGCGTGCTTTTAGGTACGCACGTATGTATGGATCGATAAGTATGATCTAGCAGAGCAACCTCAGCTGTCGAGTGCATAAACAGTCACGCCGACGACGTACGTACGTAGCAAGGAATTTCCTAAGTACTGCATAATTGTCCGCTCCATCAGAATTTCTAAAGTTTGATCCCTTCAGTTACGGAGGAAAGTCGATTCAAGGTTAATAAGATAAGGGCTAGTGCCACAGTTTTTAGCCCCAAAAAATTTCAAACTCTCAACATGTATTTAAATTGTAACTAGCAGTGTGGTCCACACATTTACTTTATTTTAAAAGTTTTAGTATCTAACAATATTACTCGAAATTGTAACAAATATTCATATATTTATAAGTTGATAACATGTATTTCTATTTATTCATGCAATCAAACACTACCAGAATTTCTCTTGCTCGACCAATAATAACAAGTCTGTATATTGCTTAATCTCACTTATTTCATGCTTACTTTCTATTATTTAGTCTCTATTCAAAGGTGATTGAGACCCAACATCTAGTCCGCTTATTTGCAAAAAAATTCTCATGTTATATACAATATTAGATAGTCTGTTTACTGATATGACATCCCATTAGTTTTGTCCTTTAAGAGCTAGCAAAGTTTTTTGGGATATAAGAAAATTTTGTTGATTTTAGATCATAAAGTTAAAAACGTTGAGATCAAACATCTCGTAAGCATGTTTCTCAACCACTTGAATCAAGATTAATTCTATCATCCTTAACCGTTTGATATAAGGTGAGCTCATGGCATATACATGTGACCATTTGTTTCTAGCAACTTACAATCCTCCATCTGTAGTAACCCTGGCCCCTATTTCTCTCCATCTCTCTCCCCTTTTCCTACTCTTCTCTCTCACCAACCCCTGACATCTATGTTATTGCCTAGAATTTTCCCTCTCTTAGTTGTTCTGGTGTATCGGCTTTTCCTTTAACAAAGTGGTAAGAATATAATATGGCTCTACAGTTTGTTTGTATACAAATAAGATAAATAATGATGGTTTTTATTCAAATTCTAATTATTTGTGTTCATCGTTGATTTTTTTTGTTTGTGTTTTTATATGGTACTCCCACCATCCCAAAATAAGTTAATTTCTAGTGTTTAAAATTTGTCCTAAAAAGATCGAGTTGATTTGTAATTCTTTATCTCAAGATAAAATATTAAATGTGTCTTGTCCCTCCAATTCTTCGTACTTGTTCGCCTAACAATATAAATTCCTATTGATTATTGGCACTTTAATATTTTTCTCTGACTACTAATTTGTATTGGAATTGTTACAAATCATCTCTTTTTGACAGAGGTAGTATTTGATATGGACCTTTTCTGCTATTTTTTACTAATTATTATTTTAAATTAAAGTGGTATATGAAATTAACCAAAAATATCTCTCTTTTTCTCTGATCAATGTGAGAATGTTTAGACCTTCACGGCAAACTTGGTGGCTCCTTTTCAAGCTCTCTTTATAGTTACGATCATGGACGCCAGTCTACCATCCATGCACCGCAATAGTGTTCCACAATGCCATGCATGTACCAACACTAAATTGTTATCATGCATACATTCTAAGCTATTGCAGATATGCAGACCGTATGAGTTTAATTAGATAACATGCAGATATTCTATTTTATTACAAAACAATATTCATCTTCTATGTGGGCTTTTATAATATTTTTAGTTTATATTTCAAATCATAACACTTAGATATTTGAAGTTCCCACGACAATCGAATAACTATATTTTATTAAATTTTAGTTACTCAGACGGTATATTCAACATGGACACAATTGACATTTTCAACTTTAATTTTCTTAGTGATTTAGGTATTTATTGTGGAATTTGCTTTGAAATAAAATGCCTTTGATTTTAATTTATTTTTAGTCAGAGCTAATATTATTCTTCGATATTATTTCACATGGATTTTTTAAATAATTTTAGTATTAACATTTTTTTATAATTTTATTATGAATAGACTCACCTAATAAATATTTATCAAGGAAGCATCTTTATATATTTATTGCAAATATTATGTATTATTCTGAATTTTGTTACCAACTTTCACACAGTATTTCGAGACACAATTGACACATTTTCAATTACAAATTTTTAGTGATTTACGTATTTTATTGTGGAATTTGCTTTGGAATGAAACGTCATTTATTTTATTTTATTTTATTTTTAATCCAAGCTAAAATTATTCTTAGATATTATTTTACATGAATTTTTATATAATTTTTGTCTTAAATTTTTTGTTTATAATTTTATTTTTAATAGAATCTCTCCAATAAATAATTATTAAGGATACATCTTTATATATTTAAATAATTATTTGTAGTCGAAGCTAAAATTATTCTTAGATATTATATCATATGATTTTTTAAAATAATTTTTTTCTTAACATTTTTGTTTATAATTTTATTTTTAATAGACTCTTCCCAATAAATAATTATTAAGGATTCATCTTTATGTATTTATTGTAATTATTACGGATTATTCTGAATTACAACCTGTGTTGCTTTTATTCAAAATTGATTTCTACTCTAACATTACCAACACGGATATACTTTTGTCTTTGTCTCACGTGTATAGCAATTGAATTTTCTACTCTAGATGGCATACATAGATATTCTAGTACTACGCTACCCTTGCACATCTTTGTGTAATTTGAAATAGTAAAATCTAGTAAAATTTGTTCATAGATTCAATTAAATCTCAACTGTTACAATATGGGTCCACCGTAATCTAACGGTGTAGATTTTATCTTTTTCTATAATTAATGTGGTAATTTCTAGACTCCAAAGCAAATGTGATGCCTCTATTCATGATTGTCTTAATAATATAATAGATAGACAGATAGATTTTTTAATTAAAGTTAATCTCATATCGTGTTTTAGACGGATACTACTCTCAATATTCCTTAATTTTTATTCTAAATTTTAGTTATTTATAAATTGTATTTTCTCATGGACTTAGTTTTTTCTTTTTCCACTTCAATGTTATTTTATATATATTGTTGTTATAATTTTTTAAATATTACTTTTGGATATTTAAAGATTTTATTTTCCATGGACTCTTCTTGATATATCGTCTTTACTTATTTATTTTATATTGTATTTTTATTTCGAATATTTATGATTTTTTTAAAGTTTATTTGGAATTAGTATTGAAATCCAATTTTGGAATTCAAGGTTGTCTTAATAATATAATAGATAGATACATAGATTTTTTATTCTGATTTACAGTTAATCCCGTGTCGTGTTTTAGGCAGACACTTCTCTCAATATTCCTTGAATTTCATTCCGAATTTTATTTATTTATAAATTGTATTTACTTATGGACTCTATTTTTTCTTTCCCCCTTCAATGTTATTTTATATGTATTATTGTTATAATTTTTAATCTTACTTTTGGATATTTAAAGATTGGATTTTCTATGGACCCTTTTTGGTATGTTGTCTTTACTTATTTATTTTTTTTATTATATTTTTATTCCGTATTTTCATGATTTTTAAATTTTATTTGGAATTAGTATTGAAATCCAATTTTGGTGTTTATTTTTTTATTACGTATTTTAATTAATCTTACTTTCGCATATTTATAGATTGTATTTTGCTATGGACTCTTCTTGGTACGTAGTCTTTACTTATTTAATTTTTTATTCTACTTTTGTTCTGAATTTTAATGTTCTTTTTGAAATTTATTTGGAATTCGTATTGAAAATCCAATTTCAGAATTTATTTTTTTTATTTTACTTATTTAATATTTTTATTTTATTTTTGTTTCGAATTTTAATGATCTTTTTGAAATTTATTTGTAATTCGTAGTAAAAATCCAATTTCAGAGTTTATTTTATTTTTTTCGAATTTCAGTTAATCTCATGTTGTGTTCTAGATGGACTCTTCTTTGAGTCTTCCTTTTTTCTATTCCGAATTTCAGTTATTTCTAAATTATATTCCTACTTGAATTCTAATTTTTCTTTTTTCCGGATTAATATGGGAGTTTCTAGACTCTAGAGCAAACGTGATGCCTCCTTTCAACGTTATCTTAATAATATAATAGATTTTCATATCTTACGTCGCAAATTTCATATATTTATAATTCAATTATCGAATCTTACAATATAAATTTCAAATATTAAATTGTAATTATTTTAGTCCTCACTGTAGAGGAGAATTAGAAAAAAAAATGGTTGATTATGTACTTGAGTCGTCAAAAAAAAACTAGTGCATATTGATACCAGTTAAAAAAAAGTCAAAAACAAAAGTTGATAAGGAAGAGATATGAAAAATGCAAATATACTTACGTCCAAAGGATAATTAGCAATCACATGGTATAAAAAAGTAACTGAAATCAAGAAAAAAATATGACGCCACATTTTTAACAAAACCGAATGAGATACTACTCAACGATAATGACCCAGAAAATTTCGTTCCTTTTCGTCCATCACATAGAAAAGGAGAATCCAATGTTAGGCGTACGAGCTCAGGTTGCTTAGGCGTCGGCTATTAGGAGTTTTCCATTGAGCAATGAGCGCTGATCTGAGATCAGATCATGCACGCAGCACCAGTTTTGCAGGTTGCAGCTCATGACGGTTCTACTTTAATTCGATCCACAAGTAGATTGCCAGCGTATGATTGAGCATATACTCCCTCCGGTTTTTAAATATTTGACGCCATTAATTTTTGACATACGTTTGACTATTTATCTTATTCAAAAATTATTATTATTTGTTTGTTTTATTATTAAATATACTTTAAGCATGATTTATATTTTTATATATTTGTATAAATTTTTAGAGAAGACGAATGGTCCAACGTATATCCATCGTTAAATATTAAAAACTGGAGGTTTTATACTCCTAGGTGTATGTACTCTTGCTTGCATCTATCGTCTGTAGCGAGTTCTCGATCGATGCTTTAGGTATATACCGCTACCAAATAAAAAAAGATATATACCGCTACCAAATAAAAAAAAGTATATACCCCTATCAAATAAAAAAGGTATATACCGTTACCAAATAAAATATAAGTATATACCGCTACTAAATAAAAATAGGTATATACTGCTACTAAATAAAAAAGATATATATTATATTACTACTAAATAAAAAATAGTATATACTATCCCCTATAAAAGAAAGTGTATACATATAGATGAGAGTACATACTCCTAGAAGTATATATATATATATATATATATATATGTGTGTGTGTGTGTGTGTGTGTGTGTGTTTGTGCTTTGCTATGAATAAAAGAAAATATATTATAATATTGTCTATAATACGTAAAAATATATTTTCCATGACACGTGTTACACATATTTTTTTAAGGAAATATTCACCTTAATTTGATTTTATATGTGGCTATGCATTTAAATTTGACTATTTCTTAATATTAAAAAGTTCAAGGGGTAATCTAAAAATTTTCAAAAAGAGTAAATGACGTGACAGATTGTCTGCTGCCACTACTACCTTCTTATTCTTATTTTAAAGAAGTATAGACTTGTTAGTATATCATGTTTAGTGCCATTAGAGCAACTCTAATCAAATTTTCAAATTTGATCCCCTATTGGCTAGAATAGGGACTCTCTTATCTATATTCAACCTCCTATTTCACCGCGCACTCCAACCGACCCCTCATATTTCTAAGTGGGACCCACTGGTCAATGGCCCACTCCTTTTCTTTTCTCCCTCTCTCTCTCACTTTCCTCTTCTCTATCTTCTCTGTTCCCTCGCCATGGAGATCGGTGGCGAGCGGCGCACAGCATCAGCAGGCGGCGTCGGCCGGGGCACACGGCATCGGCAGGTGGCAGGCGACGAAAGGTGGCAGAGGGAGTGTGCAGCGGTGATGGCTCTCCCAGCAGGGGCGACTGGGATTGGGGAGGTGGCGCCCACGCGGGCTTGGCCTGGCCGAGCGCGATAGCGCCAGCTCGGGCGGGGACCGACGGCGAGCGGCCACGGGTGGCGGTGGTGGCGGAACCGGGCATCTTCGACCACCGGTGGTAAGGAGAAGAGGCGTGCCCTAGGGCCTATGGCCACGAGACTGTCAGCCGGGGGGACGAAGGGGGCGGTGGGGCCGACGCAGCTGAGAGCGGAGCTGACAAAGGGGGCAACGAGGCCGACGCAGCCGAGAGCCAACGGCAGGAGAGGGTCAGGAGAGAGGCGGGGAGGGGATGAGGGCCTCCTACATCTGGGAGGTTACCTCCCCCCGAATGAGGGTCCCCCCTAGATGAGAGCTCGAATAGGAATTCGGTTGGAGACATTTTTTAACCCAAAAACTTCTAAATTTGAGATAGGGCTAGTATAGAAGATCGATTAGGCTTGCTCTTAGTGTGAGTCTGGTTTTCCCAGCCACAGCCCATAAATAACGATAACTTCTCTTCCACTTCATTTTTCTCCCCTTGTTTTGCCCGAGAGAACTTCGTCTGCTTTGGGTCCTACTTAGGGAATTCCTAACTACTACATCCGACTCAAAATAGTTATTTTTCTAGATTCAAAATTTGTCTTAAAATAGTTGTCAACTACTTATCAAATCAATCACCTCAAATTTCTTCTCTTTCTACTCTTAACCATCTTTCCACTCTCAACTATACATCATTTAATAAAATCATAACTATTTTTAGATGGAGACGGTACGTACGTTACGCACAATCATTTTTTAGTTAAACCAGTCGCCCATTGAGGCAGAGAACATCACAATTGCCCGTCTTGCGAAACTAAAAGAGGAAAGGGGCGCTCTGTCTTCCTAAGCACCGCTTGAAAGATGTTTAAGTTCCGGCCTTTTAGGCTAACTAAATTCATTACAAAACAAGCCTATTTGGCCCCTAAACTAGGGATTCTATTTGGCCTTTTTCCGATTATACATGCTTATAAAATAAAGCATGGGAATACTTCACGCTTCATGCAAAATGCCTAAATTTACCAGCTCGTAGCACTAAGGTACTGAAAGATAGAAGCACCAAAGTTAAACGACTTTTAATCCTACGAATCAAGGACTACGATGGAATGGGATGCTAGTCATCCAGCATCATTGTCTAACCTTTACCATTACTGAGTAATTTTTGCCCCTGGAATAAAACCCAATGCAACAGCACTTCTTGAGTCGCATTTTGCATAGACAGACCACAGAGAGCACCAGGGATCAACATAGTGGTAGTCTAGTCGTTGAGTCCACAAGGTCACAATATAATGACTCAATTAAGCACAAGCTGCGGGAACAATATCCACACTCAGTAACTAAAGTAAAGTACGCTCACATTACCCCCCTTGAATTGTGTTTCGTTTTTGTTCGCAGGCCTAGCTATTGGTCCAGTGGAATCATCCAAAGTAGTAACTCCGCAAACTCCCCAGAATAACAGGCGAGTAGGAACTATCCGCTAGCTTAAGCAAGCAAAGGCCTCCACGGGAGCAAATCATGCAAAAGTTAGTCTAATCAAAGTAGTTTGAAGTTGACTACAAGATTATGTATCCTATGTTCTTTCATTTCATTTACATTACCGGTGTTGTTCTTCCTGGATGAAGCACCGGTACTCCACAGAAGTCACACATTAATGCTGCCACAAGATAAAAGAATTGAGTTTAATAACTATGAAAGATGTGGTTGAATAAAGCTTCAGTCATGAAAATTACTACTTAGATATGGAAATGCTTTGCTTGAAATAACAGAGTATAATTGCTACAGGAATGTAATTCCCAAGGTAGTGCACGCATAAAATTTATCAAATGTTGTGCATCCATGTGGAGCTACATAAAAAGCATTGAATCAATGCAAACTTCTGTATACAAGGAATTTTGGCAAAAAAAAAATGAGCCTTAAGAACTGATCAGTCCTGATGATAACTCCCATCTTGTACAACTAGGAATAGGCGAATAGCAATGGCTCGATGGAAGACAATATCGACGAGTAAACAACTAGAAGTAGTTAGAACTAACAGAAACCATAAAGATGTCCAGGGACTCCAGCCAATCAATATTAAGGGAGCGTTTGGCAGGACTTGTGGCTAGAGCTTATTATCCACACGTGAAACGAGGTAGATCATTATCACAGCACATGATTAATTAAGTATTAACTATTATAAACTTGAAAAATGGATTTATTTGATTTTAAAAAAAACTTATATATAGAAAGTTTTTAAAAAAATACACCGTTTAGCAGCTTGGGAAGCGTGCTAACGAAAAACGAGGAAGAAGCCTAAGCCAATAAGCAGTTTCAAACGGTGCCTTAACCTTTACCATCTTAAACAAGATAAAGTAGTCTGATAAAGTTATAAAGGGTGCACACAAGGAACATCCAAATGCTGTCCAATACGGGAATTAGAAAACATCACTTTGTATGCACTGCCTCAAAATTCAATTGGAACCCACAACTCTACTAAATAAAATAATACCTTTCTGGATGAAATCCAGAAATGCTAAACTAAATGAACAAAGACAGATAGGAAGTATGTTGACTAGCATTAAGACTGCGGAAACAAAAGTGTCAACATATGCGAGCGTTGACAAGACTTCTATGAGGCTAACAGTTCATAAACCACACTTCCTGTTGCTCAATTACAAAAATGCACATACTAATCAAAAGCCATTATGTGTTTCATCTTATTTTTGTAGTCAATGAGACTATGACACTATCTTGTCTTTTGAAAATAAAAAGAATGTCCCAGTCAATGAGAAATATGACAAGTTGGGTAACACAAATTTAGGTGGCACTAATATAACACTAAAAACATTCACTATTCAATAATCAGAGATGATAAGAAACTATTATACAGTGCATACGTATAAAGGAGACATGGGAATGGCCAGTGGGAAAATAAAACAAAAGAGATGGTGCCATAATCTTTATGGTAGTTGATCACACTATAAAGGTCTAGAACCTTTTATGACATAAATAGATCTGCTAAGACAAATCACAAGAATACTGAACTGAGGAAACCACAGTGTTTCATGCTAATGTCCACTTTATTTTCAGTTCAAAGGTTTTCATTGAACTTATAGCTGAATAATAAAATTCGAAATATTTTTTTCTAAAAGCATAGTAAATCAGCATTACACTAACAATATAGACAAAATTCATGCATTTACCAGGCTTATCACTTCCCAGTAATTACAAACATGAATACAAACTTCCCTGTATTGCTACTTGAATACAAACATGAATAGTACCCTGAATTTTATTGTAGAACACGAATCTAAATATACTATATGTATGACTGTATCTGAGGGTTTTATATCTCAAACCATCTAAACCCACTAAGGCCTTGTTAGGATGAGCCAAAATTTAGATGGACCAGGATTTTAGTTCAAAGGCAGGGAATTTGGCCCATCCAAACCAGGCCTAGCAGCACTCATAGTAATGCCATGCTGAGTGCGGGGTGTTGCATGTAAATTCATATGCTAAAACTCTGTGCTGTAGTGAGCAGTTCAAATTCATTTCTTAAACTTCATTATATTGAAATATATTCGGATTTGACTGAATTAAGTGTGCATAGTATTCATGTTCAACATATTCGAATAAGTATCAACCTAAAAAATATGGATATGGACATTGTTTGGATGCTGTTAAATTAGTTTCCAACTTTTCATCTCCTCAGTGAGAACAGAGGGGCCAAGTGTTTGGTTGAATGGATTGGATGAAGGAATGAAGGATGCTAAATGAGACACTGAAAAGAGAGAATTTGAAGGCATCTAAAACAATCATTCAATCGCTTCATTCAGACAATCAGAAATCACCATACACGATGGCCTTGTCCAGGAAAACTCTTCAAAGATGATTATTGTTGAAATTGAAGTCTCTCTCTGTTATGGGCTTTGGTGTGATGCCCATAACAATTCCATGCAGATAATGAAATGCAGGAATCTCCACACCAAGATAGGGCATAACTTTCCATCAACTTATCTTCTTCAAGTGATCAAGTATCCTTTTTCAACTGTGGTCTGATTAGCATCTTTGTACAGTAAATAAGTAATTGAAATCATAACAAATGATAGGCTTTACTAATAGGATTTTTGACACTGTTAGCAATACCACTACCTCTATTATCTTCATGTGGGAATATTTATGCTAAGGCCAGTCACAGAGATTGAGATTAATAACTTACAGAATCAATGGCGCTAATATCCTCGAATAAAAATTTCTTGGATCTCAGACTGCTAGCAAATTTCTGAAGAGCACAAATGTTACTTACGGTGAAGGAATCACAAGTTTAACATCCGTAAATGTGAAAGTGCAGTGATTAACAACTAAACAAATAGGCAGTAGGATATTTTCTCCTCAAACATTGGATGGTTTAACATCAGCATCGTATTGTTGTTAACAATAGCCCGCACTGCTAATTCTTTGGCCTCTTCATGTTTCCTTTTCAACGAAATGCATAACTGCAAAGTAAGACAAGCAAATTTAGAATATTTCACATGACATCAGGTGGTGACTTAATTTAGACTGCCTATATGCTACATCTGTATATCAGCATCATGGTAAAGAAAACAGCTTGGGGGGGGGGACCAGGAAATTACATCAAAAGGATAAGGAATTCTGGCTTCAACAGTAAAACATTATTTCATAAGTTGTGTGAAAAACTTTAGTTATCCAAGATCCAAATTTGAATTTCACATATATCAGTTAAAAATGTGGACAAGCCTCTGAGTAAACTTGATAGAATCATCTTGACAATAATAAGACGCAATTTGCCCATATATATGGCATTTGATTTAGATGGCACTTTGACAAAACTATAAGGAACTATAAGACTTGGATTCAAGCTAGTGCCATCTGATTTCAGCAAGTCTAGTTTTTGTTTTTTGCAGAATAACTGTTGCATTACGGTGAGAGCATTCAAATAAGGATAATAAAGCAATGGACAGATTTACTCACATCTTCAAGCTCCTTTCTACAAGCCTCAGCTTTTTCTACATTTACATCATTTTCTAACAGCGCAGGCAACTCTAGTTCAGAAATTTCCCCCATCTCACATGGTATTGCTGAAGCAATGGCATTATCCATGCGTGCTTTTGGAGTTCCGCTTCCTGGAATCTAATAAGCAAAATCAAGAAAGGATATAAGAACAGCTCAATAAAACCTGGTTTCAAACACAGGTCATTTCATCTTTCCACGATCTCAAGGGAAGCTTAACTATTGATTAAGGCAGTGATTTATTGCTCAAATTTATTTGTAAAGTAGTTCAGAAAGTATTGTAGTGACAAATAAATTGGCATTGTTTTTGTTTCCGATCTAGATAACTTTAGAATGGTTGACTGCATAGCACACCAGCCTTTAGAAATACATGATGAAACAAAATATACAGCAATCAGATATATTCATGGCACTTACAGTTTGATTTCCCAACTTTGAAACAGTTTCCACTGATTTTCTGCATGGTAAATTAAAACATATTACATCCAATAGAAAGAACTATATAATCAAGACACATTTATTCAATAAAATGCTATCCAAACAACAACCTCACGGCTGGAGATTTCATTATGTGTTTCAGCATAGCAGGAGCTTTTGGATCTGAAACTGATTCCTGAGAAGGCAAATTGACAATATGAACAAACTGCATAAAATTAACTATAACGAATTCTCCTAAAAATGTACATAACAAAATAATTGTATTCTCTTAGGAATTTGAACTGTTGCATATGGTCTACCACTCCACCAGAAATGGATATAGTTTTCATTGTATTTTCTAACCTTTGATATATCCAAGGTGAAATTTTATGCAATGAATGGTCATGACATTCCTCACAAACTTTGATATGAAATAAGCACATACAAACACCAAAAACAATATGAATTGACAGGTCAAATTTTGAGTTTGGAAAACAAGAAATAATATTAGTTGCGATCCTCAGCCACACAGGGATGCAAGCTTTAGAAGAAATGGAAATGATTCTGTAAACATAATGTTGCACGGTGAATAACCTTAGGAATCTTTTGCATCATGGATGGGCTACGCAACACAGATTTTCCTTCACCATAGGACTTTGGGTTATTGGATGTTGTTACAGGCGAACCCTTCCTCCTGCTCACTTCCATCAATTCCTTCTCCAGAAGCAAGTCAGACTTTGAACTTATGGTGCCTGCTTTAGTAATTCTACATTCATATAAATGATTTCAGTCACCTCTTATGTAATGTGTTTAGAAAAACACAGACAATTGAATGGTAGAGATAGTATACATTGCTCCTTTCAGTTGAGAAATTGGCTTATTATCATCTTTAGGAGTGTCTTTTACTGCATCAGAAACATTGGTACTTCTTAGGACTGACTGACTTGCAGCGGTGTTATGTCCATTGCTATGGGCTGGGCTGCTAGAAGCATTCAGTGTAGATACGTTGCCTGTGCTAGGTGACTCAAGTCTGGGAAAAGGATGGATACATTAGCATGGCACAAACTCTCACAACAAAACTTGTGAATATATCATATAACAATAATAGAAGTGGATTGCTTCAGAAATAAATGTGATTCACCACAAATATGAAGACATGTTACAAATTATATAAGATGATCTGTTATAAACTAAATATCATTTGAGAACTGCCAAAGTACAAATTTGATCTCAGAGCACAGCCAACAAATAGAATGATGGCATTTATGGTCATAAAGAAGTAGATCATAGTTACAGCCAATTAGAATCATTATCCACACAAGGATCGTGTATCATACATTCATACTTCCTCCAGAAACTGACTTACAGATGCTACCTCATAAACTGGAGTGCGAAATTTCTAGGGCCAAGTGTACTAAAACATATAAAGTACAAAGACTGTAAAAATAGGCCAATATCATACACAAGAGCAAGGTAAAAAGTATCAGCAACATAAATCACACAAGGAATCTTATTAGCTATCAATGCAGTGAAAGGCTCAAGGGGATAAAATACTGTAAATATAGAGCATTCTGCCGTAATGGAAACAGGAAAGAAAAAGTAGAATGGATGCAGTGCACATGCATTCCATTCGATTCAGCTATTCCATATGCAAACACATCCACCATGAAAACATATTAAAAGTATCTAAGGTATTTACACTTCCATGAACCAAGCTAACAGTTACACTAAGAACTTTATAATGGGTTTCTTGCGAATCAATTTTACTCAAGTTTATACCAGAAGGGACACAAAAATGATCGGAATTATCCTGTCCATGTTAAAATGTTAGATCAGAGCTGCAAAGAAAATATAGCAATATTATGTATACCTTAAGTAAACACCATCAGAATAAATTTTTAATCCTACACATTCATAATGTTGCAAGGTTGAAGAGTCGCAGTTCCTTACCTAAGTTTGGGATTCCTATGATCTTTGGCATTCATGGAGGTGGTCAACAGTGCATGTAACGCTGGCTTGCAGAATGTTTTTGACGAAGAAATTTTAGCCTTTCCAGGTCTTGAATTAGCTTGTGTGTGTTCCCTGCATTTTATAAAGTACATTCATTATTTGATACAGTATTAACATTTTATGAGTATATGCTAGCCTACCGGTCTGTCTACAGTCTACTACCTTTTCAACTCAGTAGAATGTGTATTCATCTTTTTTGTCATGTTATTGGCACCACTTAATTGATTTAAGGCTGTTTCTGAAGTTAGTTGAGGAGGCCTGCTTGCTTTCATAATTGCAGACTTAGGCAGAAGAGAAAAACTTCCTGTTTCTTTCAACGATGCAGGTTTGACACTTCTGATATCCCTGCATGATATTTATCACAAAATAGTGTCACATGATAACAAGTAACCATACATAATTACATCTCTGCTGACAGACAGGAAAAGAACTCCATTGTGTAAGTAGAATTATGGTAGGCTATTCACTTAATCCTACATTATTGATATCTGATTTAAGATACATGACCTGTTAATGAAAATAATCATTGGGTCAACACTAAGTGGAAGGATAAAGGTTTTACATTGTTAATAAAGAAACTTATAGCAAAGATAAACCTGTGCATTGATGAAGACAGATTCTTTGGACCTGAAGTCCCCTTATCAGCCTTCTTTGTTTCATATGATGTTTTCTTAAGAAGCTTCATTGAGGTTCCTCTAAAACTTTCGTTATCATGCTTTTCCTCATTAAGACATGCACTTTCCCTCACAATCTCATTCTGGTCATTTTGGGAATCTGATTGACCCACCAATTTTCTTGAGATGGAGGGGCACATGGTGCTGGTGTTCATGGATTGTGAACTAACTGACTGCTCACTATCATTATTCTCCCTTGATATATGAACTTTACTAAATTCCACCAAAGGAGCTTCTCTACAGTTCTCAGGAACTGCTGTTGTTGTCACGTTTGTAGGATCTTCACCAGGTGTAGAACTGCAAGGAAGATTCTGAGAAGGCTTATTAACAGCTGCTTTTGATGGGTGTGCCTCATTACATTTCTCTTCATGTGTATCAGTTGAGAGCATATCTACTTTATTTTGGTCCCTTCTTGCAGAGCCAGAGCTGAAAAATTCATGCATCCCGTCAAATGTGTCAGAGGAATAATAGTTGCAGCTGCACAGTTATCATTCTTTACATTATCTTACCTTGTCAAATGAGTAGGCCTCAGAGTGCAAGCATCCTGTGTTTGTTTTTGTTCCTTACTAATGTTGTCTCCCAGAATATCAGAGCCCTTGCTTGAAAGACCTCTTTGTGGATCCTTGTTACACTCTGAAGAGACAGGGTTGACATTTCCTGTAAATTTGCTCATACCATTCTCCTCAATTCCCAAATTAGCGTCAAGATTGAACTTGCCCAACCTTTAAGAAAACAAAACAAAGAAAATGAAGCAACTAAATTCACGATACTTGTGTCATGAACATTTATCAGTCTTCGCTAGTGTAACTTCTTAAAATTATTCACTAAAAAACTTACTCATTGAAATCAAAGGAAAAGGAGAAGTTGTCCTTTTCAGTTCCTTTCATCCCTTCAGAAAGATCGTTGCCATTTGAGCTGTTGGGCTTCACCTTTTTCTTGAGAGGACCGGAGAAATCCAGATCGGACATGCCCATTTTAAATGACGATAATTTGTCAAAGGCTCCATCAAGCCCAAAATCATCTCTGATAACAGAAACAAACTGTCATTACCCAATTGCTGCTTGGTTGCATCATATGCTAAAGGAAACTTTCAAGCCTAGTACTCACAGGTTGTCAAAGCTAAATTTCTTGCTATTCTTTGGAACTGACTCAACATCAAAGTCAATTGTGTCATTTCCTGATTTTAGTAATTTCCAAGATGAAAGAAAATCATTGCCAAAGTCTTCATCTGCAGACATTAAAAAGCATTCAACATTTCAAATTGTTAAAAAGGAAGGAATATTTCCTAGTCTACTGCACAAAATTAAAAACACATTTCATGTACAACACATGTAATTTCCTACAGGCAGTCATATGCAAGTATAATGAACTTGACTCAAAAGCACTTTCAAACCAGGAGTATTCATCTTACAAGTATCAGATAAATTTGACTAAGGTGTGACATAAAAGCAACAAGGCAGCCATATGATGCTCTATATTATCATACCAAGGGATGAACTTTTAGCATTTGCAGTAGAGGCAGCTCTTTTTCGTGATTCATCCATGGTACCAACAAGCTTGGGCTGCATGCAACAGGAAAAGGAAATATATAAGTAACGACTAAAAACACAGAACAGAAGTGTGACTACATATTCAATATTAGTAATTATATGATCATTAGATACATGTAAAAGTCCAAAAAATTGTCTGTATGTTTTGATGAAAACTATATCCACCTACATGTCACATTAGGACAACGTCAATTCAGATTTGCCACCTCTGTAGCCCTACATTTATAACTTGACAAAGCACAGATGGACTATAGATGATCAAATTTTCGGTAAAACCTTCCTGCTCTTTAGAATAATACATTCTATTCAGATAACACTATATAGCTCTAGAGAACAAAGGGGGGTGTTAGTTGCCCTGAAAAACATCAGGGAAGGTGACTGCATGGGACCACACTGAGGTAGTAAGATACAATAGGCAGCTTTATCAAGCAGAGAACCTAATGCCCACATTTGGTTGCCTGATGGCCCTGATCTGATCAAAATCCAGAAGACATTGCAAGATATGAGCGGGACAATCAGACGCAAACCCACTGAACGACCAGAAATAATATAATTTGCATGCCATCATGAACATACCACTGATCCAACCACCTGTTCACGCCATTCAAAATGAAACTGCGAACATATTTGATCTCTATCTCCTCCACAATACGAAAATCCCATTGCGATGCAAATGCTAACCGGCTAACAACTAGTAACGCCGAGAAAAACATCACGATCCTATCATCGCTTGCTGGTTGCAACACAACATAGCCAAAATTAAGGACATATTTGATCATACGCACACCCAAGCGTCCAATTTCACAGCCTCAGCGCCTCGCACGAGGGGCCCTAAGCCCTGAAGATCAGGCGCGTAATGCACTAAACCCAGGGGCGGATCTAACTTGGGAAATGGGGGTTGAACCCCAAACTTTTGGGGCAACAAACAAACTGTTATTATTGGTAGACTAAGGTTAAGGCAAATCGAGAGAAAAGCAGCTTCCAGATCGTAGAGAGAGGGATGAGAAGGAGGATGTGCGTAGGTACGGGTGCTCACCGGCGGCGGAAGCAGCTACGACGGCACCGCTGCTCGCGGGGTGGATGGAGATCGGCGCAGGCGGCGGGCGAGGCGAGCGAACTCGCGAGGAGACGGGAGTCGACGCCGAGGGGACGGACGGAGAGTTCCTTGGACGGCTGAAACCGCGGAAGACGACGACGGGCTGCGCTAAAGCCAAGGCCAATTGTTTTGGGCCGTGTGGACCGGATCTAGCGTTGAATAAAAATGGGCTGTTCGCGGTGGGAATTCAATGTGGATATTCGTCCCAACGGTCCAATTAGAACGGTGGTATTTTGCATAGTACTCCTCCAAATGATACTGTTACTTTTTATCGTGACGTTTGACCATTGTCTTATTTTAAAAAGTAGTGTAAATATAAGAAAAAAATAAGTCATGCTTAAATTTTCTTTAATAATAAAGCAAGTCACAATAAAATAAAATATACTTAAGTTTTTTAAAAAAGATAAATAATCAAAAGTTGTGTTAAAAATCAACGACGCCATCCACTTAAGAAAACAGAGGGAGTAGCTCCTGTATCCTGTTGTGTTTGTGATCGGGGAAATTTTCAAAGCAGCAGACTCCTTTTGCATTTTAGTCCCCATACTGGGCCCGTTTTCCTATTTCCTTGGGCATTGAGAATACCGGGATCTGGGTGTCAAAAAAAAGAGAGAATAGAGGGATCTGATGCACAACAAGGAATTTTTACTGTTACTAATTTAATTTTTTTTATTTACAAAAGTAATTTTTGATTTGGTCTATTTGCAGAACTACCCTCTTGCCGCCGTGGGCCACGGCGGTATTTATGCAGGCACGGCTAACGGCCCCGCCGTTAGCCCGAGGAGGCCACGTGGCCTTGCTGCCCTGGGGGACGGCGGTGCCGAATGCAAAATTGCATTCGCCGCCGTCCCCCAGGGTGGGTTATAGCCATTCGCCGTCCTGGGGGAGGGCGGTTTTTTGCCCTCCCCTATAAAATCCCTTCCTGCAGTCGCCGCGCGTCATTTCTCCCTTCCGCCTCCAGCGTTCGTCCAATAGAGCTGAAGGAAAGAAGAAGCAGTGCAGCGGCGAAGCCCTCACAGATTTTTTAGCCGAATCCAGGTATTTTTTGCTCTCCCTCTGTTATGTAGTCAATTTTTTAGACAAATATTAATTAGTACTAGACGCGTAGTGTAATACCCGATATAGTATGAAAATATTAGCGGTTTGGCATAACCATCGTTAGTATTAAATTTATTTGGCCGTACTAGAAGAACATAGCGGAAAGGTAGTAAATTGTAGATATTTTAAAAATAAATATGCTCCGCCATGGCCATCGTTGGTATACGTCATTTTGACACGTTAGATAAACCTAGCGTATAACTTTATTAGCGCCACTGGGTCAGTTTGTAAAATATAGAAACGGTAATGGTTTGACTCATACGTATAGCCTTTTTATGGAACGAATATTGATTAGTACAGATTAATAAAATCTTTTTTGTGAACAGAAATGGCAAATAGAGTTGTATTCGCGATATATCACGGTGAAGGAAATGTCAGACAAGGACAATATGGGGTAGATTTATCGGAGTTTAACGTAGCACAAAAGGGAATTATAGTTCCAGCTGAGAGAAGTTTTCCTGGAGTTTACAATTGGTTAATGAGGGGATTCGGAGTAGATCCTCAAGTAAATGCAATTACGGTGTACGCACTGGTTAGCTAGGCTGTGGAAGGTTTTTGGTGGGAATTGATGCCAATAGATTCGACGGCCAGCTGGGTATTTTTTGTGGAGAGTGCACTGCAGCGAGGATGGGCACCGAGCATCCTAGTGATAGTGCATGACGTGGTCAGCATTGATCAGGCTGGTCCGAGTATAGCGGAAGGGCCCAATGAAACAGGGGAGCAAAATGAGGCAGAAGACGAGGGTGCCGGAGAGGAAGGAGGCCAAGAAAACATGGGACCGGGGGGGTTTGCAGATGAAGGGGAGAGACACCCAGGTCTAGTACAGGAGATAGAAATTGAAGACTCAGAACCTGAGCATATAGAGGATGATGATTCTTCGGAGGACGATGTATACCCGGCAGAATGGGACAACGAGGACTTCTCCGGACTCGTTGTCTCAGAGGGGCACACCGTGGCATGGGAGTATCGGCAGAATGAAGTGGTGCAAGGCGCTAGATACGCCGAAAAAGCACAGTTGACAGAGGCTGTGAAGATGTGGGCCGTGTCACTTGGGAGGGAGTTCTGGATATCAAAGTCCACCAGATCAGTGTATGAAGTGAAATGTGCAAGTTCAAGCGATGGATGTCCATGGAGGATGTACGCATCCAGGAAGAAATATGACGACTGTTGGTCCGTGTCAATCGTGACGGAGCACAACTGCCATCTTCCGGGTGTTCAGAAGTACCATAGGAACATATCATCTGCATTCATCGCTTCAGAGTTGTATTATGCTGTTGTGGAGAACCTCCGGTTGGAGCCCAAGTCAATTATCAGGCGCATCGAGGAGAAGTACAAGTACACCATTACATATGCCAAGGCATGGAAGGCCAAACAGAAGATAATTGAAATGAGATTCGGCAGTTTTGAAGCTTCGTACAATAATTTGCCTCGTCTACTGCAAACTATCTGTGCGAGGAATCCTGGCAGCTACTCCGAAATCAAAAGTTTCCCATCGTTAGCAAGTCCTGGGCAGAGCGTCCTTCAGCGGGCCTTCCTCTCTCTGCAGGCGTGCATGTTTGCATTTCTTCATTGCAGGCCCATTCTCTGCATCAACGGCATGTTCCTAACTGGAAAATACAGAGGGCAAATGTTGACGGCAATCGGAGTAGACGGGAACAACCAAGTGTTGCCCGTGGCCTTTGCCTTCGTCGAGAGCGAGAACACAGAGAGTTGGTACTGGTTTCTAAAGCTGGTTAAGGAAAAGGTGGTGGAGATGAGGCTAGATGTATGTCTCATACATGACCGTCATCTTGGGATGCTACGTGCAATTGAGGAGCTACGAAACGGCTGCGCAGACAAGGGATACCCTCCGGTGTGGGAAGATGTGAAGAGCAGATGGTGCGTGTGTCACATGGGCGCAAACTTTTATAAGCAGTTCAGAAACAAGGAGCTGATGGCCATGTTCAAACGTTTGTGCGCCCAAAATCAACAGAAGAAGTTCAATGAGCTGTGAAGGAGACTTGATGAGCTGACAGCCAAACATAGACACGAGAGTTCTGCAAGACCCCCAGCTAGAGGTGTTGATAGCCCTGAAGCTCTAGGTGCACTTTCCACCGATGACGGTACATTCAGAAGGAGGCCCGGTTCCTCGGTTAGCAGATTTTCGCAGTGGATCGAGCACGAGCCGAAGGAGAAATGTGCATTGCTATACGATGAAGGTGGAGCAAGGTACGGCATAATGACCACGAACCTTGCAGAGATCTACAACTGGGTCATGCGTGGTGTGAGGCAACTCCCCCTTGTTGCCATCATGGAGTTCATCCTACATAAAACACAGACGTACTTCCACGACAGGTGCGGACAAAATGGCCCATCTATGGCCGATGGAAACCTTTGGTTCGGCACCAAAATGACAGAGTACCTTGAGGAGAAATGCAAGAAGGCAAGAGAGCACCGAGTCCGAGTGCAGGGCACACGAGAGCGTAGATTTGAGATATTGTGTGCCGACAGGTCCAGACGTGGCATATTCGCAAGGAAACCTATACAAGAGTGTGTCCTAAAGGAAGATGGGATATGCACGTTGTCGGAGGATGAAACCTCGACGGCGGGAAGTCCGGAGACCCCCCTTTGAGATTCGGCCAGGGGAGTAGTTCTCAGGTGAATGCGGCGTCCGGTGGAAGAAGGGTTGAACGATGGAAGAAGGGATGACACACAAGGGACAGGAGGATTTAGACAGGTTCGGGCCGCTCGGAAGCGTAATACCCTACGTCCTGTATGTGGTGGATGTGGATCGTTGCTACAGGGTGAGCCTAGCTCGCGGCCGGAGCCGGAGAAGAAGAATAGTATCTATGGAGTAAGCTCAGGAACAGATAGAGCTGGGAGAGAGTCTGAGAGAGTCTGAGAGAGTCTGAGAGAGTTCCATTCTAAACGTGGCATGGATCCTCCTTTATAGAATCAGGGGAGTCCACAGTGCCGAATACACGTAAGAGAGCAGGTATGATTTATCTTGTCGTAGTCTTGTCGCAGGCGTCCGCACTGTCGAAGTCAAGAGTCTCTGACTCTTCTTGACTTCAGCGCACACTCCTGCCTCAGAAGTCAAAAGGCTTCTGATAGCAGTCGGGTGTCCGTGGGGGGCCGTCCTGAGGCACTCACGCGTGGCGGAGCGGACGACAGGGGCGGCGTGCCCCGTCGCCTCGTCATTAATGCTATAGAGGCGAGCTGGTTCAGAGCCTGCCGGGGACCGACATGTGGGCCCCGGGCAGGCAGTGAGTCAATAGTGCCCGGAGGCAAGGCTCGGGCCCGAGGCCAAAGAGGCCCCGGGGCCGAGCTGATATATACGACGCCCTGGGGGCGTGCCCGGGGCCGATGGCGGTCGCGCCCCGGGCACGAGCCCGGGGCCGTCGGCGACCGAAGGCGGTCGCGCCCCGGGCACGAGCCAGGGGCCGGTGGAGCGGTGCCGCCCCGGGGACGAGCCCGGGGCCGGTGGAAGGGTGCCCCCCGGGGATCTGCCGTGGCCGAAGACCCACGCGTCCCCAGGGCATGTGGGACCCCCTGTCCCACTTCGCCGACAGTGGCCCCTGGCCCTGTTGCTCGGCCGGGGTCAGCCCCGGGCAGGAACAAGGCCACGTCTTGAAGAAAAGAGGGGACGATGGGTCCGCCTGGTTCGTCATGTATTGATGTAGCTTGACGATTTGTTGATTTAGATGCGATACGTACCCGGGACCCGGGCTAAAAACATGGAACGAAGTGCTGAGGAAGGCCGGCGACAACGGTCGCGATGGCGATGCGACAGCTTGCCGCGCGTACTGTCGCCACTGGGTTCTTCGTGGCGACCGCCGGCCGGAAGCCACGGCAGCAGAGGGGTGCGTCGTCCGATTGGAGGGCGCCGCCGACGAGTTCTCCCGCGCCTGGCCCGAGATGGAGGCGTGGGAGTAGGAAACACTCTCCCGGGGAGAACGCGTACGGGCCCAAGAGGCCGGGCTCGCGTCCCGGGGTTGAGAGTTCGCTGTGGGCGAGGAAGTCGCGGTATTTCGCGAGGTGGTCGCGGTGGTTCGCGAGGTGGTCGCGGTAGTTCGCGAGGAAGTGCGGGAGGCCGTGGTCGAGTTCGCTGCCCCAGACGCAGGGTTCTTCGACCGCGGCGACCATCTCGTGGAGCTGATGCCTGACGAAGATGAAGGACCGAAACAGGCGACCAGAGGGGGGGTGAATGGGAGCCTATAAAAATTTCTTTCAAAAAGAAACTCGGCCTATGTCCCAAATTTCAACCAACGCCTCTCAATCATCGTCAAGATTCTTACCCCACTAGTGGTGTTAATCTTAGGACGATTAAACAAGTTCTCCAAGCCGCAGAAGCAAAAATAATTAAGACAGCTCAAACTGCCCTGTAAAGCCTCAAACACCTTGCGTGCAGTAGCGACCAGCAGCTTGCTGGGGCCGGCAAATAGCAGGTGCTGAACTCCCGTCCTGGCGTGCTCGACAGCCAGCAGCAGGGAACGGCAACCGACACCCAGCGGACAGCAGAAACTTGACTCCGCGACGGCGCGCGTGAGGTCACTGGCAGCAGACAGTAGGAAAATAGATGCAAACAAAACGAGAAAAGTAGATGCAAACAAAAAAGAACAATTCAGCCAAGATCTCAGTAATTGTTCTACAGAACTGCGGGTCCTCCCTCTCTGATTGGAGAGATCAATAAAAAATCTCTCTCTAGACTTGAAGATCTAGGCTAGATCGAGAGAGAAGGTGTGTTCCCTAGAACCCTAGGCACGAGGGTACTGTTCACTGTTGAACAGTAGCTCGCCCCAAAAATCTTCAAAAAGCCCCCCTCTCTCAACCCTAGGTGCCACATATTTATATCTCCAAAAAGGTGGCCCACCAAATTACAAAACTGTCATTACGCGACTTAAACGACACGTAATGGCATGATAATCATATCCAATCAATCACGTCCTCCATGTCAAATTCCGCAATTGTTCGCGATCTCCATCTCCACGATGTGATCCACGGCGATTCGCGCACGACCATCCGATTCATATCGCGATCGCCGGAAATTGTCCATCTTCGGCCACGCCCGCCGCACGAGCGTCGTACATCCTTGGTTTTATTGGCCAAGAAACCGTCCACTGAACGTCCTCCCGCCGTGTAGCCAGATATAGTAGACGTACACCGCACAATTCCGTCCCTCGACGCGAGCGTCGAACCACCCTTCACCGCCCCGCGGTTCATTCAGCATGGCATCCTATCCCCGTTTTCACAGATTGCCATGATTAGGTCTCCACCTGTTCACCTGCAACCACAGCCTGCCAAGAGAACACGTCACACGCACACCGTTTGTCAATCGCTCATCACAAGGCACTAGCCCCACGGGCATCTCAGAAGAGGTTGAGAAAGACACCGGTTTCCTTCTGACGCCTCGTGCGCGGGCGCCTGGGGCCACGGGCCCTCCATGCCCCCGAGCGCCCTTCTTCTGTCGTCGCGCGGGGTCCGGTCCGAAGGAGGCCAGCGACCTGTTCTCGGGCTCGCTCGCTGCTTGCGCTCCGGTTTTGCCGTCTTGTACAAAGAGAGGACATTGTATACGTATAGATTTATGGGTTTATTGCGTTGTCGGAGGTTGCTGGGTGGTTTGGGCGTGTCCGGGAACGCCAAGTATCGGCGTCGTCCGACAGCGAGATCCAGCAGCTGCGAACAGCCGTCGGGCCTATGGCCCCTGTCCGGGCCCTGGGGCAGCCGTCATCCCCGGGAGCTCGGTCTCCAGGGGCGTCGAACACGGCAGTCGCCCGATCCAGGAACCTGGTTTCCCTGGGCACGAGCCTCTGGAAGCGAGCCTGGTGGAGCGAACTAAGTTCGCTGGTTCGGCCCCCGCCCGTCTTCCGGGTCCCGGGGGCCCTCCGTGCCCCCGGGCCTCGTTGGCCTAGGGAGCACAACGATGCCGCGACGACGGGCTCTACATGATGAACCGTGAGAGCACTTGGCTCGTTCCCTTGTCCATCCCATGTTGCGAGCCGTTGCGTCTACCACTCGTAGGGGCCTCTTCGCGGTCCGCGACCGGAGCGGAGGAAAGGACTGCGCATAAGGAATCTGCCCCCTAGCAGCGGAAAAAAACCGAGCCAGAAGCCAACCAGTGCGGGACACCGCAAGCCGGGGCTTAGACGATGTCCGGGGTTTAGCAGATGGGATACGGTAGCTCGCTGGTAGGGAACAGATGCTTAGGCGCAACACCAAGCCACCACACGGGCGCGACCCGATTATGCCCCCAGGGAGGAGATCGCCACGATAGCGACATAAGGAAGGATAAGGGCACGAGCCCGGGAACGATAACAAAAGTATTACTATGGAAAGCGAATATACCTGGGGCCCGGCCTCGGTCAGTGCTGAGGTTTAGAGGCACTTACAGGATGTGTCTTCAGATAACATTTGTGGAGATGCTCCCAGGCTTACCGAGCCTGGTTGGGAAGTTCCGATCATAGGGAGGGGCCTTCCCACGGGGGGAAGATTTCATTCCGACCCGTACGAAGATACGGTGGAGATTCGAACCCCAAACCTGAAGTGATCGGGCCCGAACCTGACGCCAAGGATAGCGCTTGAGTCCGTGCTGGTAACGAGCGACGCGGAGCGGAGCGCGCCACCTTTGTTCCTCGAGGAAGTCGAGGTTGCCGAACTGCATATTGTCGTGGTTGATGTTTGTCGATGTAGCGCTGTACCCGAGGGCCGAAGGAGAGGTCTGGCGATGGAACGGCTTCGGCCCGATACACCAGGAAGAAACTAGGTCTCCCCGGGCGCCCAGCTTGGTGTGGTATGAATCGTCCCGGACCGCCGGGGAAAAGGTGTACTCTACGCATAGTGAACTGTGAGAGCATCTGGTTCGTTCCCCTGTCCACCCCATGCTACGAACGCAACACATGGAAAACGACGAAAGGAACGAGACCGGGAAGGATATTTAAAACATTGCTTATGTAAAGTGTATATACATGGGGCCCAGGCTAGCGCTGAGTATCCGGAGAAGTCCGGCGCTGGCCCGGGTTTACCCAACTTACAGGATGTTTATACAGACGGATTTGTGGAGATACTTGTTGTGCCTGTGGATGGAGCTCGGACTCGCTTCCCTCGCGAGCCTCGGGGCTGAGGAAAGGCATGTGCTCGGGACCCGGGGGCCCCGGCCAGCGCTAAGGATATGTGTCCGGGACCCGGGGGCCCCGGACTGAAATACGGTTTTGATATAAGCCGGGTTCCGGGGGCCCGGGCTTGAAATATGGAATGTGAGACGGCCTTCCGGATGCATTCTCGCCGGGGCGGTGCTGTCCGGGCTCCGCGCCCTACTTCGGGTGTCGCGTTCCTAGGCTTGCACTCGCCTTGGCGAGGCCGCCCTGGTTCGGCACCGCGGTGTCGGGCCCGGGGCACAGATCCTGGAACCCGCGCCTCGGCTCAAATATGTGCCCGGGACCCAGGGGCCCCGGACTGGAATAAGATTTGATATGTATTGTCAACATGTGACCGGGCACAAGGCCGGGGCAAGGACATGGACCATATCGGGACGACTCCCCCGGACCTGCCCTTGCCGAGGCGACGCGGTCCGGGTACTAGCGTCCTGTGAGGGTCATTCCGGACGCCACGCTCCTAGGCGCGCATTCGCCTTGGCGATGCCGCCCCGGGTCGGGCTCCTCAGAGTTGGGCCCGGGAGGTAAGTCCCAGGCCACATGTTTGCTGGGCGAGGGGCGCTCTACGACGTGCGCCACGCTCGCTACCTGCGGAATATTATCGGTACGTGCCCGACCATCAACTCGCGTGTCATGACCTGGGGCCACGGCGCGAGGAGCAGCACGAGCCCTGCTGCCGAGGGCAGCGAGGACGCTCTCTGGTTCTGGTCTGTCAGGGGCCATGCTCGGGCTCAGCTTCCCTTGCGAGGGTGCGAGCTCTTGACACCGGGAGAAAACCCTCAACCGGGAGCGGCCTGCCCGGACTCGCGCTCGACAGGGTGGCGCGGTCCGGACTATCACGCCGGGACCCGGAGGCCCCGGACTGAGTCGGGACGAACCGCCCGGACTCGCCATCGCGTCCGATGGGGTCCGGGCAGTTGTACCCTATGCAAGGGAAAAGGGAAAGGTTTCCTCTAATAAAGGGGAGAGGAGAGATTTCCATTAAACCAAAAGGGGCTCCGTGCGAGCTAAATGTGAGCCACGGGAGCCAGGGGCTCCGACTGTGGCTATTTGCGCGCGCCCGGGAGCTAAGCTCGACCGGGGCTAAGGACGCGCCCGGGAGCCAAGCTCCGACCGGGGCTATTTTATGAGCCCCGGGAGCCAGGGGCTCGACCGCACGGGCTCAGGTCCCTTGAGAGGGAACGAGCTCGGCGCCCGCTATAGCTCCTGCCGGCACTTCTTGACGCGCTCGGCCAACTTGTGGACGGCGCGACACTCCACGAGGTCGTGCGAATCCGTCTCGTGGACGGCGCACCACCTCCGGGCTTCGACCGGCTCGAGGCGCTCGGCCAAACGCTTGACGGCACGACACTCCGCGATGTCGTGCCGGTCCGTGTCGTGGAAGGCGCACCACCCGCGGGCTGCGGCCGGCTTGAGGAGCTCGGCCATGCCCTGACGCGCGGCACTCCGCGATGTCGTGCCGGCCCGTCTGGTGGAGGGGCACCACTTCTGGGTTGTCCGCCGGCGGTGGCGGCGTGCGCGTGGCCTTTCGCCGCTTGCCGCGACCATCGCCTCCGCGGGCATCATAGCTCCGGGGGCTGCCCGCAGCCGCCAAGGCGTAGCTCTCAGCTGCCGCCTTGGCCTTCTGGTGCTTCCTCTTGTTCTGCCGTAGGGCGGAACGTGAAAGCCTGCCGTCCTCTCCAGGGCCCCTGTCGGGGGCCACGTTGCCCGGCGGGGTGTAGCCGCCGGACCCCTCGCCGTAGTCTCGATGATGATGGTGGCCTCCTGCCATGGAGCGCGTCGATGTTGGAGGCGCCGGCGTAACACCTGAAAAGGAAACTCCCCCTACCTGGCACGCCAGCTGTCGGAGGATGAAACCTCGACGGCGGGAAGTCCGGAGACCCCCCTTTGAGATTCGGCCAGGGGAGTAGTTCTCAGGTGAATGCGGCGTCCGGTGGAAGAAGGGTTGAACGATGGAAGAAGGGATGGCACACAAGGGACAGGAGGATTTAGACAGGTTCGGCCGCTCGGAAGCGTAATACCCTACGTCCTGTGTGTGGTGGATGTGGATCGTTGCTACAGGGTGAGCCTAGCTCGCGGCCGGAGCCGGAGAAGAAGAATAGTATCTATGGAGTAAGCTCAGGAACAGATAGAGCTGGGAGAGAGTCTGAGAGAGTCTGAGAGAGTCTGAGAGAGTTCCATTCTAAACGTGGCATGGATCCTCCTTTATAGAATCAGGGGAGTCCACAGTGCCGAATACACGTAAGAGAGCAGGTATGATTTATCTTGTCGTAGTCTTGTCGCAGGCGTCCGCACTGTCGAAGTCAAGAGTCTCTGACTCTTCTTGACTTCAGCGCACACTCCTGCCTCAGAAGTCAAAAGGCTTCTGACAGCAGTCGGGTGTCCGTGGGGGGCCGTCCTGAGGCACTCACGCGTGGCGGACAGCGGACGACAGGGGCGGCGTTGCCCCGTCGCCTCGTCATTAATGCTGTAGAGGCGAGCTGGTTCAGAGCCTGCCGGGGACCGACATGTGGGCCCCGGAGCAGTGAGTCAATAGTGCCGGAGGCAAGGCTCGGGCCCGAGGCCAAAGAGGCCCCGGGGCCGAGCTGATATATACGACGCCCCGGGGCGTGCCCGGGGCGATGGCGATAGCGCCCCGGGCACGAGCCCGGGGCCGATGGCGTCGCGCCCCGGGCACGAGCCCGGGGCCGTCAGCGACCGAAGGCGGTCGCGCCCCGGCACGAGCCAGGGCCCAGGGGAGCGTGCCGCCCGGGGACGAGCCCGGGCCGGTGGAAGGGTGCCCCCCGGGGATCTGCCGTGGCCGAAGACCCACGCGTCCCCAGGGCATTGTGGGACCCCTGTCCCACTTCGCCGACACACGTTGCTCCTGCTGGAAACCAAGCTTGTACCACAAGCCCTGTTCTCAATGCTCATTGCCGCTTACGGGAGTGCGGCATTGATGAACGCCACTATGTGTCTCCGTACTTTAAAAAGGAAGCAATCATGCATACATGGAGTACCGAGATCTTTGGTTTCGGCCTCGTCGGCACTTTTCACTGAAGACACAAGTCCAGTTATTAATCCCTGACCCGACGAACATGGCAAGGAACAAGGCAGGCCGACGTTAGACACGGAGGATACGCAATGATATGGACGAATCCGAGGCCGGCGTTAGCGCTCAACGTGCAGTAGTGTGGAGAAGGGAGGGACATACCTACAAGGAAGTGCACGAAAAGACACCGACGGCCCCAAGTGCAGCGGAAGTTCCTATGGAAGGATCAGCACCGACGGAAGGCGGCCATGGGGAAGGCACCACTGATAGGCAGCGTCATCGCAGGCGGTCCTCCCGTGCAACCTTCGGGTTATGTTGTCTAGTATAGCCTGCTGGTTGATGATGTTAATCTCCCTGTAATGTGTACCAATATGTTGTACTGCTATCTGATTTTTGTTAGTGTGGGTCTTTTAAAGGTACTTTGCTGTCTTGTTATTTTCTGACTGTAATGCACTATGTTTAATTGAGCTAATCCGTTCCGCTTCTTTTTCCTTGCAGGTATGGAGCTACCAGACGCCTGAGCTGCTGGATCACGCCACCGTATCAGTCCCATCGTCGTTTCTCTCGCGCGCGTGCAGATCTCGAGCTCGGTACCCTTACGTCCTCGACCTTCTAGGTGACTCCTTCCCGTGACGACAGGTTCATGACTACGTACGTACGAACGTTGTACTGTGAATCTGTATATGTCAACTTACTCAACTGCTGTTGTTTTGAATTGTCAGGTTTGCGGGAGCAGGCCTCTGCCGCTGTGTAGGCTGGTAGCAGCCGCAGTGGAGCCAGATGACCCGACGAAGAAGTGGTATCGACCGGGATCGCTGATCACAGCGCTTGTGACCGGGTGGAGACCGGAGACGCAACACCTCCACCTCCTATGCGGTGAGATGGCCCCCACGCTGCAGGACGTCAGCTTCCTCCTGGGCCTGCCTCTAGCCGGCGATGCGGTGGCCCAGATTGACGGGCTGCAGGCGTGGCTAGAGAGGACATCCTGCAGCGGTTCGCCCCGGTTCACCGTGCTCGGGCTCCCTCTCGGGCGACATCTCCCGTACACGCATGCGGGCCCCCCTCAGGCTTGGGTATTGAGCTATACGGTAAGAATGTTTTCTTGTTTGTTTATGTTCGTTTCCTTCAGTCCCTACTAGAATTACAGTGTCAACTTCCTTATATGTTACCGCAATCTGATCAGGCTAGACCCGGAGCCGACGCGTACTCACTACAAGAGGAGCCTGAGGGCGTACCTGTTGTGGGTGTTCGGGTGGTGATGTTCACAACTCGCACGGCCACAGGCAGTCGAACACAGGGCTTGATCCTTTACGCGAGGGAGATAGCCGACGCCGAGGACGGTGTGTTCCCCAATACAGTTGGGATCGGAAGTCCTTGCCGCCACGTACAGGGGTCTGTGCGACGCTGCAGGAAGACCGAGCCAGAAGCGGTCTTCACGGTGTTGCCACTCCTCCTACAGCTCTGAGCGGCAGAGCGGTTCGCGATCGCCGCCCCGTTGTGGACCACAGTCCGTACGAGGCGAGCCCTGTACGTGGGGTGTCCACCGGAGACTATCCGACATGGGGACGGTGGTGTCATCGTGATGTATGTTCGTGTGTTGAACCTTCTCGGTTTTTTATGTTACTTGTACTATGAGAACTCTTTTCCTGTTTGTAGCGTCGGTACGCTTACGTGCAGGTGCAAAGTCGTACCCAGACTTCGCATGGAGTTCAACAGATCACGGACGACGACGTTGTCTGGACCATACAGCGCCGAGGCGAGGCACGCGTGTGCGCCGCGTGGGCTGTCGTCCTCTGCACCAGGGACCAGGGCGTACTGCTGACGATGACGCCGATGCTGTTCGACATTTCTATCGAGCCGCACTGCCCGCAGAGTGTGATGCGGCAGTTCGGTAGCAACAGACCTTACGGCCATCAACAACGCAGGGGTGTACCGCAAACAACGTTCACATGTATATGTGGAAATGAATATTCCGTATTGTTATGGCATGTGTGTCACCGGTTGTGCTCTGCAGGTTAAGTCGGCGTGGCCAGGCCGCCGATAGGCTGTGGAGACCCACCGTCGTCGACTACATCAACGACTGGCTCATAGCCACGGAGGACGTCATCACGGAGCTGCACCCCTACACAGCCGCCAGGTACGAGCAGTACCTTTCCTGGTACCAGGCCCGTACCAGACTACGGGTGACGTACACTCCCGAGGCTCCACAGCGCACGTCGCGGGGTGCGAGACGCATACCCGACACACCGCGACCAGGACTACTGTCCGCACGGTGAGTCAATGGTTTTCATAACTATTTTCAACGGTAGGTACCACGCGCAACTAACCACGCATGTCCTGCTGAACAGGCGGACGATGCTAGGCAGGTCCATACGGAGCTGGACCTACTGCGCCAGCGCCTACAGGCTGGCATCCCTCTCACGCAGCAGGAGCAGACGATCACGTTCGACCGGCTGGGCAACACGATGCGCTCGGTCATCCGTGCTCTGACTTGTCGCCGTTCCGATGCAGTCCCACCGATGCAGATACATATGCGAGGTCCCCATGGTGAAAGGACATCGGCAGGAGCAGCGGGTTCTGCAGGGGCCAGTACGTCGTGGGGAGCAGGTCCTTCTGGTACCACCGGAGGATCGAGGTCGGCAGCCTCCACGATCGGGCGAGGATTGTCAGGTACGTCAGAATTGAACCTATTCTCCATAACTAACTGCACTTTTTATGCGGCTGACGCGAGCTTTTCTTTACCAGACCCACGCGGCGGATCTCACCACCACCTGGGGGACACTGGGCGAGGATCTGCCCCGAGCACCTCTGCTTGGATCTCTACCGAGGACGACCTCCTTCCGGAGCAGGACGTGATCGGGTCGTCACAGCTCGGAGGTGCACCGCACACACAGCCGCACGACGCCGGTGCTTCCCCTGCTGCTCAGGCGGTCCGAGCCACCCGTGGGGTACCGGCGGACCGCCTGACGTACTCGCGCGGGCACGTGCGAGCGCAGCCTAGGAGGACGAGGAGGCGTATGACCTAGGGGCTATTGTTGTATTTATTTATTTATAGGACTGGCATTACTTGTTTAAATTTGTCATGTCCATATTCACCCCCTGTAGACTCGATCCCATCCTTCGGATACATTGTACTGCTAACAATGTAGTCTCCCTTGTTGTATTTCGTACTATGGGTGTCGCATTCATTATGCCGCAATCCGAACGGCTCGTATCTAGCTAATATCACTATGATATTGTACGTGCACTGCGTTAAGTATCGACCGAGTGGATGACGAATAATAGAATATATCGTCTTCCAATGTCGAATTAAAAATCATTCAGTACGTACATTGCGCCAAAATTTGGGAAAAAAATTCATAGGCCCTAACATTCTGTTCGCCTGGGGTCCTAAGCCCCTCACGTAAAACGGACCGGCCTATTACCATGTCATTAATTAAGTTTTACCGAAAATAAATTTGAAAAAATGATCAGCACGATTTTACAAACCAACGCCCACGATCGTCGGATTATAAAAAAAAACTTTAAAAAACATACCCTAAACCACGATTAAAACTAAATTTTGTGAAGCGTGTAGGCGAAAGACGGGGAGGAGTGGATTGCGAGTGCCGATCCAGACATACGAGGAGTGGAATGCGAGTAGCGATCCGGAAATACCCTCAGTTTGACAAGTTCTTTTCACGACGTGAACAATCTATGATATTTGGTTTTTTTTAAAACATCGACTCAATAAATGCAATGGCACAATAAATAGAATTTAAGAATTTAATTTTGACAAATAAATTTTCAAAAATTTTGGGGTTAAAAATGAGCAACAAAATTTTCAAATTTGGTAATTTGCAAATGGCTCCAAGGGGCCGAGGCCTGGGCTGGGCAATGGTCCGATCGGGAGGGGGCAACGGTCCGATCCCTAGACGAACGGTTCGATCTGAGGCAACGGTCAGTCCGATCAACGGTCCAATCCGGGGGCAACGGTCCGATCATGTGCATTCCGATGGCCCGATTCCTGGGCGGATGGTCTGATCTTGGGCAATGGTCAGTCCGATCAACGGTTCGATTCGAGGGGCAACAGTCCGATCGGACGATTCCTGTGCGGACGGTCCTATGCATTCGCCGTCCCCCAGGGCGACAAGGCCACGTGGCCTCCCCGGGCTAATGGCGGCCGGCGCCGTTAGCCGCGTCTGACGGGGATGCCATTCGCCGCCCTGGGCCATGGCGGTTTTTAAAAACCACCGTGGCCCAGGGCGGCAAGAGGCTATTTCTGCAATTGACCCAAATCAAAAATTAGTTTTGTAAATTAAAAAAAATTAAATTAGTAACAGTAAAAATTCCACAACAAGCGGCGGGCAAAGGCCGATGCAAGCGATCGAAGTGAAGCCAGTCCAAGGCTCTCGCGATGCTGGGCTCCATGATGTGGGCCATGTGGCGCCTCCTGCAGGCAAAAGGCCGAGAAGCCCGAGATCCACTCATCCGTCACCGCTGGGCCCTCGGCAAGGCGGCAACAACCTTTTATCCGATCCGCGCCGCGCCGCGCCGAATGCCCGTTGCTATCCGCATCTGGCGGTGCGCCTGCCCGCATGCCATGCCACCTGCGACGAGCGGCGGTGGCCGGGCGCGCATCCATCGCCATCACCCCCTGCTAGCTCACGCGTCGCTACAGACCCTCAGAAAAAAGGGCGGGCCCAGCGCGCCAGATCCGTAAATCGGCATGCGTATCCAAAACTTCCCAGCCGGGCCGGCCTGCGCCAGGCATGCAGACGCGGCCGTGACGCGTCGCAGTCGGTGTCGGTATACCGTATCGCCCTCCGGGCTGTCACGCGCGGCGGGGGCGCCCCGGCTCCAGCCGATCTGGGCGGCTTTCACAATCGTTCATCATCTCGACGACGACGTACTCCCGCGCGCGCGGGGGCGAGAGAGACGCCAATAACACTACTGTGCCATGGCGTGGGACAGCCGCCGCGGCCTCCCCCATCGCCACCTCTTCGTGCCGAATTGTCGCGGCCTACCTCGTGCCCCTGCCCCGCGCTGTCCGGCGTGTCCGCGCGCGCTGATGTGGACATCCACCCTCAAAGTCTCAATAATTGGACACATGCATGTGTCCTTTTTTCCTCGGCCGCGCGCGGCTGCAGCAGCAGCCAGCCAGCAGCTGCTGCGTGCATGCATGACGATCGAGCGAGCAGAACGAACAGCGTAGTACACAGGAGGGTGACGCGCGTCACATGAGGCGTGCGGTCGCGGAGCTAGAAAGGTTCGTTGCATTAGGCTGGGGAGCAGGCGAGCAGTACGCCCACACACGTACCAACGTACGTGCTGGCGTGGCGCGTTGGTGGTGCTGGGTGACGCCTAGCGCGCGCGCGACGGGCCGACCGGGCGAGCAGGAGCTCGCAGTGGCAGCGCGCTCGCTCGCTCGCTTTGCCAGCCTGCAGCTAGCCGCGGCTCCGAAAGCCCCGCGGGACAGTTGGAGAGCAGGAAAAGGCTGAAAAGAAATGCGGCGCAGGAGGGAGGCCGGCCGGCCACCGAAGGTAACGGATCAACTTTTATAACAAGTTCCGCTACAGGTTGATGAATGGCTACAGTCATCGTTTCGGTTACCGATTAACTTTTACAACAAGTGTTATAAGAGCCATATTTTCAGCATCGGATCAAGTTGATATGTGAAAGAGCAAACATGAAATGAGATTGTACATCAACAGGAGTCCGGTAGCCGTGGCGATGAGATCGATAGCGAAAACGAGGATGTTGCGGTGGTGACGACCTCGTCTCATGATCAAACCGGCGATGATGGAACGTCACCGGAAGACGGGACTGGATGTGACCGAAGACGACCGGAGAGACCGAAAGGAGTAGCACTATGGAAGCATGTTTGATGCACGTGGCGATCGCAGAATCACAACGGTAGGGAGGCCAGCAGCGGAAGGACAAAGCCGAGGAGCATGGCACGAACATGGAGATCATAAAGGGCAAAACGATTGTGATGACTGGAGAGAAGATGGAGTCGCATCTTTACAAGTTACGAGGGTGCACCATTGCAGGTGGAGTCAAAGAAAAAGCACCTACTTGGATAGCTGTTGCTTTTGGTGGTGGTGAGTCTGGCACAGATTCGTCGGATGGCTCGCGGTGAAGTTGCAAAAGAAAATCCACGTCTAAAGGACCGGTCGATCGGCATGGTGATTCTATTGTTTCTAGGTAGTATATATTCGTCAAGATGGTTTTATTAAATTAGGTGTCAAATATATTAGTCATAACAGCTTACAGTTGGATTTAGAGTTGTATTAGGTGGTAAGGGTGAAGTTAAAGTCGGACTTTGTGATTCGATAATCCTTTAAATAGAGAGGATGGTGCCATAATATAACCATAGTAACGACAAAATGGAGCAGACACACAGAGAGAGAATGGCTATAAGACCATAGACTCGTAACGGTTAAATATGCTATGTTGATTGAGAAGGAGTGGTCATAATCAGAGCCCCAGAAATAAGATTGCGGTTAAATCTTATTAATAAATATTCTATGTTTCTGTGTCATCAGTTATATTTTGGTTAATCGATGACTGCAGTAATAAAGAAGATCAGTCGCCATTCTGCTTTTGTGCACATTCTGTGCTTGTGTCGTGCATGCGCGAGGCTCGGCGCTGTGCGGTTTTGAACCTTGTGCATTACTACTGTACGTGCTAATGTCGTGCATGCGCGAGGCTCGGCGCTGTGCGGTTTTGAACCGTGTGCATTACTACTGTACGTGCTAACACTACGGAAAATTTTGAGACCAAGCTTAATTACTTATCTTGCGATTAATCATCGACACTTGTACGTGCGTACACAACTACACAAGCACATCTAGCTACCGACCAGGGGGATTGGGTAGCCTAACTGTACGTAGTTCACCCCACAAATTAAAATGGTTGGCTTATTACTTACCCATGTTAACCGTGTATTAAATTCTGCAGCCGAAGGCATCATCAATGGCATTAAATTCTGAAATCTTGTCATTCCTTCTGTAGGTGTACAGCTTCAGTGTATGTATAGGTCGCCTGATAATTAAGTCGATATGATGAAAGGGAAGCATTTTGCTTGCTCGGGATTCATGTGATCAGCATTTACAGCTACGGCGACAATACAGACATTCGGATGCAGACAAAGAGCGAAATCGGGATTACTGTACCATATGCACGGAGAGAGAGAGAGAGGTGTAATTGATGATCAAGGGAGAAAACAATTAATAATATCATCTTCAGAGATTGTTTGAACTTTTGTCATCGCGAGAATTATAATATCAAAGAGCTGCGATTTGTGCACGTGAAAACCACATCCTCTTCATGCAAATTAAAGTATTAAACCCAGCCGCTATATTACAGGCCTAGCATGTGAGGCGACTAGCTTGGATTCTCATCCATTTCGAAAAAAAAAACTCGTCAATATATATATATATATATATATATATATATATATATATATATATATATATATATATATATGGACTAGAGTGTCATAAATAATAAATTTCCTGTGCATAGTAGATCCATACGATTGTAACACTTAATGAAAAGATAGATCGAAGCGATAAATATTGTATTTTGCCAAAAACTACTTTGGTCAGCATCTCCAACAGGGACCCTAAACAGGGTCCCTATTCTATTTTTTGAAGTCAGACAAAAAAAAATTGAAGTCCAACAGGGTCCCAACTCGAGTCCCTACTTTATGGAGGCCCCGAAATCTTCCTCATCAGCCCCATCTCCCACGGGTACGTAGGGAGCTCCCTACTCTACGGTTGGAAGTTTTTTTTTCTCTCGCGCGAAACAATTTTTCCTCACCCGTCCTCGCGCCGCCACCTTCTGCCCTCCATCTCCGCCTCAATCCGAGCCACCGGCACCGCCGGATCCACCCCCTCCGCGGCCGTCCCCTTCCGCTATGGCCACGGTGCGCCTACCGCGGGACGCCCATCGGCTCCTCCGGTCTCGCCGGCACGCTCCGCGCCGGCGCCGTCCTGCTCCGCCTCGACCTCTCCGCCGACGCCTCCGACGCCGAGCGCCGGGACCTCGCCGACTGGGTCGCCGCCGCCACGCCCGCTGTCGTTGGCACGCACGCCAACGTATGAAGAATATACATATGAAGAGGCCCAACTAATATGAAGAATATACATATAGATTATATTGAAATATGAGAGAAAAAAAATAGAGACTCAGATTTAAAGACCCTTGTTGGAGTTGGGTGTCAAAAACAGAGCCCCAAAAATAAATGAGTCCCTACTCAGAAAGTAGGGACTTTGTTTTTGGAGCTACTATTGGAGATGCTCTAACGCACTTACGCTAACCCTTTTATCTATATAGTTACATTCCACTAATAACAATGATCGCTATAAAGCTGTGTTTAGTGAAGCCACGTCATCATTCTTTCCTGGCCGTTAGATTAATCTACAAATTGCTATCTACCTACATTGCCCAACCTAAATAACTCACCAATGCAAAGCAAGTTGTCCCTCTTCCTCTCGCCCGACGAGTAATCATCCATCAGCCATTTATATCCAACTTCCTGTCTCCCCACTACACCACGCTCTAAACACTCCCACCTCCCTTGTGAGTGATGAGTAATAGCCGCCTATTTCTCTGTGGCAGCAATCCTTGTTTTGATTCATCACTTATGTAACTGATGGTCCAGACGAGTGGCCGAAATTCATGTATTTATGCTCACGTCCTCCGTCGACTATGTATTCACTACTCACCTATAAGCCGCAGTAGCTCTGTACCAGCAACCATGTCGACGCTGATATTCGAACACCCTATCAGAGCATTCAACCCTCCTTCCTCATGCAGCTGAAGGACCAATTTAATAGCAAATATCCTTCCTCCTTTGCACGTACCCCACTTAACTCTCTCTCTCTCTCTCTCTCTCTCGTGTTCTACATGATGGTTCAAATTCCTGGTATGGTACTGGTCGGAAATATTTTCGTATATGCATGTCATTTATTCGACAGAATGCAAGAATGAGGATCGTATTAGCCAGGATGGGTCTTTCCTCCGTTGGTAATTCTCACCTCACGTTTGAGATTTTTGTACGCTGGTTTCTTAAGCTAATTGCATAGTTAATTCTCACCTACATGTGCACACAATCATCTTAATGGATCCATCCATTTGTCTCATGCAATCGTGACTTTTATTTTGCGATTAGTAATGCTGACGTTTTGATTTAAAAGGTCACCAATGTCCAATGGTCAATGATAGACTGATTGTTTTGTGTTGGCCACCTTATTCGTGTTATCTGCACATACATACTTACAGAAGGTGCAGTGCTAGTAGTAGTCTTCCCTTTCATTTGGAGTCGCAAGGATTTGAACAATATATATAACCTTGATATTTTAAAGAGTACTAGGAAATTAAACAACCATGTTAGGCCTGACAGCTGATTAAATCTAAATTATTAGTTGTATGAAAAAAAAAAGAACATGAATATATAGTTCAGTTGGACTTCCCTCAACCTTCAGTTGTTTGTTCAAAGAGGAAAAACACAGGTCAGAGGGTTGTGCCGAAATTTATACCATTATAAATTTTTACGGTTTTAAAATAGATCATTACTATTCATCTATTTAGAGTCATGCCATCATAATTTTACAATTATTCAATATATACTGCTCCCTCTGTCCCAAAATATAGTCCAGATTCGTAACCAAAAATAACTATATTTTGGGACGGAGTGAGTACTATCTACCCCTTTAATACTTTTTCTATAAGACCAAATTGCCCCCATCGTCTTCCTTCCTCCCCTCATCTCTCTTCCTGTTCATTGGGTCGCCGGCGTCGTTGCAGCCCCCGCGCTGCTGCTGCTCTCCTCTGCTGCCGTCGCAGCCCCCGAAGCCCACCTCGTCGCCCGCCTCACGGGTTTCCATGGCGTCCTCCCCTCCAATCACTACTCCGGGTGCGCGCGCCAATGCCACCTCTCTTCGCGATGATTAGTTCGATTGATTTCCAAGGTGGTGGTCGTTACATTGCTGATCAGTGCGCCGCCGTGCTTCTGCCGGTGGCGGCGTCCGCGCAGGTATGTGACTGTGGACGAGGGCCACGGGAGGCAGCTGTTCTACTACCTAGTGCAGGTGGAGCGCGACCCGGCCGCTGACGCCATCGCGTGCTCTGTCTCAATGGCGGGCCAGGATGCTCTAGCATTGACGGCTTTGTCTACGAGAATGGTGCTCGATCTCCTCTCCTCCCACACTTCCTCTTCGTCTAATCGCCATTATTTAGGCTTGGATTGCTCGATTAATTAAACTGTAAGATTCATCGGTTATGCGTGCGTGCTCACACCCCTTCAATTTCTAGTGTGGCAGCGATCCGGGAGGCCTCCCCGATATGGAGCTCAACCCCTACAACTGGTCCAAGAAGACAGGGGTAATTTTATCAAAAAAATTAGATCATGCATTAAAAGGGTAAGTAATAGTATATATCAAATAACCGTGAAATTATAATGGCATAACTCTAAAGAGGTGAATAGTAATGACATATGTTAAAACCGTAATATTTATAATATCATGGATCTAATTAACCCGTAAATGTAAGTGTATGATTCATTCTTAAATATTTATATCAAGAGAAGCATATACTTCAAACAACTGCATAGCTGACCGGAATAGGGTATGTAATGCATTACGCATACTGTTGGGAAATATGTAGCTGAACGTCCTACCCAGATATATAAGCTCTATTACAAAACCTCTCTCTCACCTTTTGTTTAAGTTATAATTAGAAGTCTTGCAATTGTATCTACTATGCATATATACATTTGCTCAACTGAAGTTGATACATAAATTAGAAGGCTTTTACAGTACAATATACTACTGATAGGAAGGAGGTAGTATGGGAAAAATCTAACAATTCATTTAAATAGGCATTTTAGTAAATGATGTGTTAATTATAAAAATTACTCACATTGTCACTGAGGTTATTTTAGTCCGAAAAAATATTTCTATTCCAATTAGTGCAACCGGACGCCGACACCATCTCCTCTAGCACGAATCTCTATACGACCAGATGGTAAAAAAATACATAATAATCAGCCAAAAATAACTGCTTTTTTTATTTTCCCATAATACCTTTATACTAGTTATACTAATGATGTATACTACATGTACTATAAGTGTAAGTTTTACTAGTATAGAGTGTATCTGAACCGTTGGATCATTAGTACGATTCACTAGTGTATTGTAGTATATTGCACCGTAAAGGAGCTCATAAATTAAGGGAATCCTATTGAATCACACTTGCGTATGTGCTTAATGTTTCGTACTAACTTTTCATACATAAATAGTTGCTATATCATGCCCGTTGCAATGCGTGAGGTATCAACTAGTTTAAGTATAGGAGAGGACATGATCTGGATCAGGAACCTACAATGCAAGCAATTTAAGACCACAGTCATTCCAAGATTTTTTTTCTCCTTTTGAAGAGTGATCAGCAAACAGTTAATAAGTATTTGCACAGTGTAACACCCCTGCCTTGGCACCACCTACAGTGACACCAGAGAGGGAGCATCGCAGGAGATTGGCGTGAACCAACTCCTGCGGAACCGCGTTGCCGGTACCAGTCCCAAGAAACCTTGCTGATACCCGCGGTCAACCGAGATGTACCATAGCAACTAAATAACATATTTATATATTATACCTTTATAAGTTGTAACTTCGGGTAAGCCCTGAGCAGCAACCTTCAAACAGAACAGCAGTAGCGGAACGACAGAACAGTGAGAACCCAATCCACAAGTAACGGCTTTGAATTAGGAAAGAAACCCTAATATTTACTTCAACTTCACTCTTCCTGAAGGAGAGAAAAAGATAATGGATTGAGTACATACGTACTCAGTAAGTCACAGGAACTGTAAGTTATGCAGGCCATTAAGAAAGGCTGGGGTTCATTTTACAAACATTTTATTTTAAAATATTTTCCAAAACCATAGGTGTGAGTTGATCGAGTTGTAACTGGAAAGAGGCTCTCGTCTCAATCCTGTCCGCGAATTGCTTTGCAATAACTCAAGCGGACGAATCAAATTTTAATTGTTTAATGTTTAGCCAAGTTTATCCCTTTACCGACTATCAGACCACGACAGCGGTTTAGTGGGTCTGCCCTCAAGCAGCTTTCCACTGTATTCTCATCTATTGCTTTATTTTCACTTTCATCTTCTCCAGGACGTAATCTTATTTTTTTCTCTATTATTTTTCTTTCATGTTCGTCCTTTCTAGGACATCATTCACCTCAATTTTGGCTCCCAGAGCCATTATATCTCCATCTCAACCCATACTGCTTCCACTCGAAAAGCCTAACTATGATGCCATCTGACATTCCGATCCACACAAGACCGTTTCAGACCACGTACTGGTCATCTATTAGCCGACCTGATTGATTCTGGTAACAGTTCCCAATCACAAACATGCTTCGTAAATCTTTTATAAAATAAAGTTACGCTAGAGGAATCACTTCATATCGCCCATAACCGTGGACACAGCTGTTTGAATAGTTCAGAGCTCTACAGAGGTGTACGCTTTCCCCACACGACGCAAGCTTACTCTCTTACTGACCAAGCAGGAGAGGTTTGAGACAAGGCCTTTCTGGAGTGTCTCCAAGACTGCCTGAAGCCAACTGGACAGGTCCTAGACCAAGTACCGAGCGAGTCCCTGACTCCTCGTACTCAGGATTCCGTGGGTGCATCTCATTTTGCCACCCCAGTGACTCCACGTCCAAAGGCAACCAAACCAACCCTGGATCTACTAATTACTTGGCCAGGGGTGTCCCATTCCACCCATGTGGTCGCATTGTAATATGATCAGTGCAATTCCCCAATGAATCGGTCCTTATATGCAAATGCAAAGCATCTTCACCTAGGTGATCACTCTGCATCGCGGGGTTTTCGCAAACCTTCTTTGTTTCGCAAACTTACCGACACCGCGTGTTGGATCGCAAAGGTTTTATAAACCCAAGTTTTCCCAGCGCGACGACACATGCGATATGAGTGGAACCACCGATACCCATGCTTATAAAGCACGAATGCCGAGGTAACATGGAGGTGGAGCGACAAGGAATAGGATTTTTCAAACCTATGGGTTATTGTAACTACTGAGTAGGTCCGTTGGTCTATCGCGCGAACCGAGGCCAAATCCAATTTATCGTGTGCACTAAAATGCAATTTGGCAAATAAAAATATTTTATAAACTAGGAGCAACATGTTCAAGGAGTGACTTACCTCAGATTTCGTCTTCAAAATCCTCAAAAATCCACGTTTGAAACAATATCCGTCATCGTTGGCTACGCGCAACGAGAGAAAAACATACAAAAACCCTAGAAATAAAATATTGTTATTTATAACTAATAGTTCCATGAGGTAGATCTCAATTTTAGAAAAATTTTGAGACTTGAACGGGGTCGATCAGAGTTACAGTTGAAAAGTTATGAATTTTTGAAGTTAATAGGATTTTCTGGAAAAGAAAAAAAATTATTTGAATTGGGAAAAAGAATATTCCAGGAATATTTTAGATCTGACAGGTGGGGCCCTATGTTAGTAGGGGAAAGAAAGAGAGGCTGAGGTGTGGGGCCCACATGTCAGTGAAACAGGAAAAGAGGGGATGACAAGTGGGGTCCACATGTCAGACGGGGCCCACCTGGCTGTGACACAGTCAATGAGACAAAATTTATTTTTAAATTTAATTAGTTGTTCTTAATCGTGTAGGTCCCACATGTCATTCAGATAGAGAGGTATTAAGTAGGGGCCCACATGTCAGTGGGGCCCTAGGCAGTGAGAGAGAAAGGGAAGGGGCCACCGGTAGAGAGGGATAGAGAGCGCGAGAGCAAGAGAGAGAGGTAGGGAGAGAACAGGGGCAGCCGAGGAGATCGACGGCCATCGGTGCTCGACGGTGGCTGGCTGGATGGCGGTGAGAGGCGGCGGGTGGGGCACGGCATCGGGGAGCGGGGGAGGAGAGGAACGTGATGATCGTCTCGGATCAACCGGACGACGCGCGACGGCGGCTAGCGGCGGCATCCAGAGGGTGGCGGAGAGAGAGGATAGGGGCAGCGGCGACGAGACACCGGCGGCGGCGGCGGCTGCTCGGCTATGGGGGTTCTGGGGCTCAGGGTTTAGGGAAAGAGAAGAAGGAAGGAGATGGGGAGAAGAAGTGCTCACTGAGAGGAAATATGGCAGTGGCGGCGGCGATTTGCGAGCTTGGCTCAAGCTCGAGCTGACAAGGCAGCACAGTCGCGGTGAGGGACGAAGGGAGGGGCTGCGGCGAGGGAACAAGGGGAGGCGGCCGGATTTTATAGCGGCAACGCGGCGCTAGAGGACACGAAAGAGAGGCCGTGGCACGGCTTTCTCAGCGGCGCGAATGGTGAGATGCAGGCATGGCGCGGCGGCCGAGGTGGTCGGGCTGGCGAGAGCCGTGGTCAGACACGGCTCCGGGCTAGGGAGATTTTTTTTCTTCCTCAGTGCCAATTCATCGAACATGTGCCGCGCGTGAGGGAGAGAGGTGAGGAAGACGACGGAGCAACGTGCGACGTGTGTCTGCTCGGTGGGCCCCGTTTGTCGGGCGCGGGTGCGGGTGCGGAGAGGTCGTGGTGCACGGCTACCGGGTGGGGTTGCGGTGTCGGAGAGGCTGGCGAGCAGGGCCGCCTAGTCAGCATGCGGGCGGGTGAGGAGAGGGCCGAGTGGCCGTGGGCCGAGAATGGAGGCTGGTGGCCCACAATGCACAGTGACATTTCTCTTTTTCTAGAGATTTCCAGGGATGTTTCAAGAGGAGTTTGAATAGATATTTTGTTTCCAAAATTGATTTGAGTTTGTAGAAATTCTAGGGATTTAATACAAGGCTTCCAGGCTTGAGTTCATATATATATATATAAAAGGAGTGTCTAATATTCAAGGGCGAGGAGAGGGATTTCAAAAAGGGGAATTTTAGATTTTCAAAATTTGAAATTTGGCCCTAGATGAGAAGAGTTGATTTTTCTTGGGAGAATTAAAATAAAGAGAATTTTTGGGAGGGTTGTTGGAAGGGGAAATTCGAATTCGAGATTTAATTTTTGGATCTGGATTTTGATCGAGGAATTTGAGAGAGAGTTCGGAGTTTCAAGGAGGGGATAAATTGATATCCGAGGCACTTAGTCCTTAATTGCACATAAAAAATCCGAGCTTTTAAAAATTATAATTTATTAAAATAGTTTTTAACGGCTCAAAAAATCGAGACATTACACATGATGAGCAAATTAAACCCTCATTAATTTGTAGCATGGATATGCAACTAACCACGTTTGTCTGGTTCTGGCAGGCATGCATATGTACTGCTCGAGTCTACTTTGCATTGATGCCGAGACACGGACGGATGGGCAAGTCTTCGATCATCAGAGGACGATGTCCGATCATTGCGAATTGGAGGATAAGGCCGGAGGAAAAATCGATCAGGAACTTCATGGGACACGTTTTATATCTGGCAATGAGAGATTAACCAGGTTTAGCAACGGGACATGCACTGAACCCTAAACCAACCCGGCCAACACAGAGGACACCCCCAATAAAACCAATTGTCTGGTCCAAATAATTGGTGCATATGCATTCAGTGCACGCGGGCAAGAGTTGATGGATCTAACACACGTTGCAGCCTACTAGTTGTAGTATTTATTGGAGAAAGAAAAAGACTGCCTGTGTGATTGCGATGTCGGGTTACCACCAAAGATGGCAGGTAGCTAGGAGCAGTGGAAGTAAAACGGAAAGGAGTGCGTCTTTATATAAAATCTATATAACCTCTACACAATCACTGGGGATGATCTCCCCATAGTCAGCGAGAGGTGTAGTTCAGCTAGTATAGTACTATACAGAGGCTCATGAGCCAGGAAATTCTAAATTCTGGCCAAATCGTTTATTTTTTTTATGAAATACACTAAGTATTATTATTTTACGAAAGCATTACTTTCAGGCATTACGATAACACTATTTTGTGTTTGCCTAACAAGCCCGAGCAGTCACTCAAGATTGCTGGGCGGTGGATCCACCACTGGCACTATATAATGTGCACATGTAAAAAATTAAGTGTTAATATTGTTAGGGGGCTAGTTAGTTTTCATATAAATAGTCAACACCGAAGTAATTAACTTCCTTATTTGGAATATTTCGTCACATTTCTGCACCTTTGAGTCAAAAGAAAAACAACTTAATAGTGGCCAAATCAACTATATACCTCTTCCCTCAAAATTACAGTATCTCATACTCTTAGCTAGCCTCTACCGCCCGAATCCCTGCCATTACCACTGTATGTACAATGCTAGCAGTGTATCACTTCACAACCCTAAAGGGCCAGCCAATCTGTGAAAATGAATTAAATTTTATACATACCACAAAATTACACGTAGCAACCGAATAAAATGTTATACAAGTTTATTTGACAACAAAATATCTTTTTTTGAAGATTTACTACTCAATCATGTATTTTGGTAAACAATATACATCAGTTACTTAAGGCGCAATCAAACATAACAAACGAAAAACCAGGCAAACAGAAATTAATATCATTGTATATGAACATTAGGCCTCCATTTGCACAATGGAGTTTCCCCCTTTTCTATTGGAATTGAATTGTTTCCTATAATATTTCTATGAAAACCAATGTTATGCCCCCTTTGAAAGACAATGTTTTGAACAAACTGAACTAAATTCCATGAAATTTCTATGTTCTAAAGGAACACGTAAACTCTAGATGACAGACTAACAAAGATTTACGAACAAGGTGCTAAATAACTAAATGCACACATGAGAATCTTTTATAGCAAGTAACTCTCAAACATTAGTTATTGAGTTGCATACACCAACCAATTCAACCAAAAGCTTAAATTGATCAAGAAAGTCAGGCAATTCAACATGCTATTAGAGCGAGAAGTCTCAAGTTTGAATCTTGGCTGGCGTGCAATTAAATTAAAAAATACATCCCACTTCTATTACATGCTTAAAGCTTAAGGGGGCCTCACGCTTAGGGAAGTGAATTGCCCGTCTTTTTTAATTAGTTTAAGCTTTTAGGTTTAGTTGTTTGGTGCATGCAACTCAATAGCATGTCTTTTTTAGAATTGACAATGTTTTTCTCAGGAATTTCACATAAAAAAGTAGCTCTCACGTATATATTTGAAAATTTTCCTAAGTTTCATATAAACTAAAATGTGCAGTGTATCTATTGGATCCGAATATATGCTAGCTAGCTTAACGAAGATGAAACCCACCCAAAAAGATGTGATGCATGACCATCACTATAGTATTCTCCATCACAGTTGTGCATAACTTTGTAGCTGAATAGACACAACGAAACAGTACACAATCAGCGGGTGGATGGTCGATTGATACTCTCCCCCCTACATATGCGTGTGCTTCTCCTATTGGCCTAGCACAATCTTCTCGAGAAAGAGTGAGTGAGTGAGAGGAGGAATTTAATGTGGACTTCTCCCAAGCAATTAAGGTCGGGGAAATTGAAGCTAGCCGATCGATCCAGAGGGGGCGTGATCTCACCAGAGCTAGCTCCTGTCCTGCTCCTCCTGCACCCTGACTCCTGCTGCCCCTGTGAGTCTGTCTGCGGCGCCCCCCTCTGCCTGCATCATCCTATCGATCTATACTTCCATAGCCCCACCCCACCAATCTCTCACTTTTTCCACTCTACCCACGAAGAGAAAAATAAATTGGATAAGAAATATGCTCGCCTGAATACTGATAATTAAGCTGAAAACACACATGTCTTTCTAACAATTATCTTGCCTTTTGGGAGCTTTTTTTCATTGATCTTCTTTTGCCACTCTCTCTCACAGGCCAGTCAGTACTGCGAGCTGAGCTAGCAAGCGAGCTGCGAACAAAGCGCTAGATTGCCAAGATAAGATCTGCACTGCACTGCCGCTAGCTGCGCTGCGCTGCCCTCTTTTCTTGTCACTTTCACAAAAGAGAGGCCGGCCGGGCGGTTGCACTTCGGCCGCTATAGCTATTAAGCTGCTGTGACTGTGTGTGCTAGCTCTGCCCATGGAGCTGTGGGGTTCCCATGGCCATTAGATCTTTATTTTTTCCCCTCCCGGGATGGCGAGCTGAGCTGAGCTGAGCTTGGCAACCCCATGCAGGAATAGAATTTAGCTTCGTTTTATTTTTGCTCTACTCCTTTCCGGTTAATTGTGGGTGATTGAGTGCAAGTGAGAGGGAGCTCAAGCTGGAGGAAGACAAGAACCAGTTGTCCAAGGGCTTAGACCCTTGGACTAGCAACCCTACAGCCAGCGCAAGCACCTTGCACTACCTCCTCCAGGAGAAGGAGAGGGCTGACCAGCTCCAGATCTACCAGCAGCAGGGCTTCGGCAGCTTCCTGCACCACCACCACCGGAGGCAGCAGGCCAGCCGGGGGCCGGGAGCCGGCTGCGGCGATGGCGGCGGCGGCAGCAGCGGCGAGTCGACGCCCGTCGACGCGCTGGCCACGGCATTCGGGGCCGGGCGCATCGTGCGGTCCGCGGCCGGGCGCAAGGACCGGCACAGCAAGGTGTGCACGGCGCGCGGGCTGCGCGACCGCCGCGTCCGCCTCGCCGCGCACACCGCCATCCGGTTCTACGACGTGCAGGACCGCCTCGGCTACGACCGTCCCAGCAAGGCCGTCGACTGGCTCATGCGCAACGCCAAGGCCGCCATCGACGAGCTTCCCGACCGCGCCGAGGCCCCGCCGCAGCCCGCGGCGACGGCGGAGCAGCCCGAGGCCACCGAGCAGGCGACCTCGACGTCCTACGGGTTCGGCAACACCGGCGGAGCCATGACCAGTGGCGCCGCGTCTGTTGGCTCCTTCCTTCCACATTCGCTGGGCGCAGATCGAGTCTCCGACAACGTCAAGTCCTTGTTCCCCTCATCCTCCTCAGCCAGCGGCGCCACCGCCGGAGCCGGGCACGACGAGTACAGGGGATCCCCGCCGGACCTTCTGTCGCGCACGACAAGCAGCCAGCCGCAGGAGCTATGCCTCACCCTACAGTCGAACCAGCACCAGATCTTCAGCCATGTATCTCCGAACCACCACGGTATGATCTCAAGTGCAGGCGTTCCAGGTTGGCCGGACCACGGCCAGAGAATGCCGGCATGGCATGCCCCGGAGAACAGCACAGGAGACGGCCGCGGCAGCGGCAATGGCGACAGCTACATGTTCGCCATGCCACCGCGGCAAGGGCTGGACCAGAGCCAGCTCTTCTCCCATGGGGAACCCCTTCAGTCCAGTGGTGCCGGGTGGGCGTCAGCCCGCACTTGGCTAGACTCCCTCGCAGTCGCAGCTATCCACCACCAGCCGTCGACAATGGCTGCCGGGCAGGTCGGCTTCGGCCATCTGGTTGGCAGCGGTGGCAGCGGCGGCGGCTTTATGGGGTTTCTTGCGCCGGCGGCGCCGCGGCTGCAGAGCGAGGAGGAGCACGGAAGTGAAGTGATGAGAAGAGACTGAAGAATTGATGCATGGTGCGCATGCAGGAGGTGTGTGCTTTCTATTAATTAACACGCTTCACTGATCTGGTTAAGGGTGTATGTCATTTCATGTAGGAATTTGAGTGATAAAATTTCTCATTATTAGCTACTATCTTAATGCATGTATAACTAAGGCTTAATTAATTATTAAGAGTACGTTCCCTTGGAACTAGACAGCTGTTACTGTTGCATTAGTTGCTATTGCTGTTTTCCCCTTTATTCTCGGCATGGACAAGATGTGATGATGATGATGAGATGATATGGTCTATGATCTTGATGGCTTTCCCCTCCCTCTTTGGATCTTTTAATGTTTCTTATCTGATTATTCTTAAGAAGATTCCGGCCTTTATCCAATTCGAAGGTTGTCCTAGATCCTGATTCCATAAAGGCACCAAATTTTTTGCAATAATATATAGGCAATATATATGGAGGGGCAGGACGATGAAAGCAGCAAAAGGGATTCAGGTAAAAAAAACTTTGGCTGAATTAAGAAAGAAATTTAGACCACGGCTGCTGTTTCTTCTGCTGTGTCCATGGTGACAATGATAGAAGGGAATGAAGAGGGGGGGGGGGGGGGGGGGGGGGCATCTGCTCTTTATCACTCTATGCCTCTATTATTGGAAGCGAGTGGTATTTTTTATCTCTACCTTTCGTCTTTATTTCTTTTTCTTTCACTGTTTTGGGTATAGATCCTTTTCCTTCACAGACTGAATCTTCTGAAATTGCATGTCATGACGTACTTCTGACAATTGTATGAAAGAGGCTGAGGACAACAACGTATCAACATCCTACTAATTCGGCAGTGGCTAGAGTGCAGTAGCTCGTCATGTTTGTTTCTTCTTGTTTCCGTGCTGGATCTTTCCTTGTTTTGCATGTCAGCCTCCATATTCTCTGAATTTGCTTGCAAAGTTCATGAAAAAATTGCATGCATGCATATTATTGACAATAATCTATGTATGCTCCTTCTAAAAAGGACTGCTTGAGCATTTGAGTCTTATATTTTCTTTGATTTTAGCTTATTGAATTTTGCTATATAAGTTAGGGCCATTTTGACTCGAAGATAATATTTCCAAATAAAAAATATGTGCTTGTTGGTAAATTCCATAATAGCAAAATTAACTAGATTGGAGTCGGCATTATTTTGGGAGAAAACAAACTGGTGTGCTTGAAACTAACTGATCTATGGCATTTTACCAAATATGTGCCAGACTTTCTTTTTCTTTTCACCCTGAATTTTTAGATAAATAAATATTTTTATTTACATAAGTTATTATATATTTTCTCAACGTCATGGGTTGGTAACGCTGCTGATTTTGTATGAAAATACAGGTAAACTAGAATTGTTGGAGAATTGAATCTCATTTGTTTCGTAAACCGAGCCAAAAATTAAATCATTAACAACTTATATAATCAGCATCATGCATGTAGTGTGTAATAGTCTAGGAATGCATCATGTACATGCTCACAAGTACTACTATATATGTAAATTCACTAGGCCCATATATACTCCCTCCGTCCTTTTAAAATGATCCTAATTAATCTACACTAGCTAGAATTAGCCTGAGGTTAAAACTGCCAAGTCATTGAGACTTAATTGAGACTGGTCTTGCGATCAGCTCGAGGTCAGAGTCCCTTGTGTATAGGACCACTTAGGGAAAAAAAGTGTAAAATAAAAGCTAAGAATATAATGAATCGAGAAGTAGATATTGTTCAATATTCAGGCTCGAGCTCACGAGCTCAATTTGGCTAGAAAAGTTGCATATAACACATATATTTGTGCACTGTATGATCAAGCTTCAACAAGGTCAACTAAGCTTGAACTTGGTTCAATTCAAGAGATTAGAGTTGGATCAAGAGCAAGTATATCTCGAGTTGAGCCCGAGTCTGGCATGTGTACTATTGGTCTTAACAACCTGTAAACTTGAGCTATCTGAGCAATCCTATGGTTTGAGGATTGTCCATTTATACCCTAGTTGTGGACAAAGGTTGTGGTTTATCGAAGCTATGAGTTTAACACCACACCCCATTATTTATCATTGCTTTCAAACAAAGATAATCATTTCGTCATGTGTACATTTGAGCATAATTTGAATTTTTACATGAAAAAACTTTTCACATAGTGACGATTGACAATATATATTGTTATAAAACCAGCACCGATATAGACCTCAGTAGCCGAACGCGGAAGAACACCATAGAAGATCCAAACTTGATTACGACACCAAGGCACAATATTTGATAACCAGGTTCAGCCGAAGCCTATATTCTTGGAGCACTGATTATGGACGCTTCTCCCCAATCTACCATAATTACAATGTATTTGGGTATCCACAACTATCGACTGACTAGATCGGCCAGCCATACCCACACCTACGCTACTGTTGTCATGTGGTTACAATAGGTTCACTTCTCTATTTAAGAGAGAGCCTAAGACAGAGTTTGACTCTAACTCTACCCTATACCTATTATAACTTCAAGTCCTAAACTGTAACCAACTTTGTACACATATTCGACATAAATTCTAACATATATTATACAAGAAAAAGTCACTAAAAATAGCAGCTAGCCAGCCCCGATCCAGCACCGAACAGGGTTGTGCGGTTGGCTGGCTGCAGCGGCTCCATTGCAGCTAGCACCACCTACCATGGCATTATTGTTGAAGGATAGGGGCCCTCATTCCCTAGGATCTGGGGGGAAAGACCTAGAGTATTGAGAAAAAGATGTACATTATTTGCAATGTGTTAGAATAGGTGTCGAATATATTAGTATTAATAGGTTACAGTTGGATTTGGAGTTGTATTAGGTGGTAGGGGGTGGAGTTAGAGTCAGACTCCGTAACCCAACAACCCTTTAAATAGCAGGGTGGCACCATAGTGTAACCATGATGACGATAATATAGCGTAGGTGCGTAGGAGAAGGATGGCGGTGAGGCCATGGACTCGTAGCGGCTAGTGTACTATGTTGATTGAGGAGAAGCGTCCATAATTAGAGCCCTAGGGATTAGGCTTTGGTTGAACCTCGTTAACAAATATCGTGTGTTCCTATGTCGTCATCTGATATGTCTATGGTTGATTAATGGCTAATAAGATCGAAAATGTTAGTTGTCGTTCCGCTATATCGGCTAACTTTTATAACACTATGTATATGTTCTATATATTAATACTCCCTCCGTCCACAAATATAAACATTCCTATATTTTTTGAGAGATTAAGGATGAAGAAAAAAAGACTTTAATAACTTTCATTAAATGAGAGATGGTTATGGTGGATGAATATATATGGGATAAGATGAGAAAAAATGAACATGGGTGGTTGGAGGGACAAATAGTATTTAAAAATCATTATATTCGTGAACAAATTTTAAATGCTAGAAATCCTTATATTTGTGAACGAAGTATAATTGTACCAAAATCACCTGATTAGGCTATGTAATAGAGGGGCATGATATATCGATAAATGTACGTTCTTGTGACAACTATATCTATAGTCATGAATAACCCTAAATTACACTCCACAGACCAACTCTTTTTTGCATGGGTTCTCTGTTTCTCTCTCGTCGCTCACTGTGCATGCTCTCATCACCAAAATCATGTTCGTACCCAAGTTTGCAGTCTTGTATCTTCAATTATTAAGTAAGCTTTTGGATAACATATTGTGACAGGAAATCAAGTCAAATATTTTAGCAGCGCTATTGTAACCAATAATACCTATAAAATAAATTATTTTAAATAAATGGGTTGTATATTATGATGATTTGTTTAACGATAAATTTAGTATTATTGTTCTTATGTCATCAATTTTTATGAATTTTTTCTATGAATAGACAAAGTTAAAAATATTTGATTTAGTATTATTTTAGGAGGGTTTATATTTATGAACAGATAAGAATAATAAGTTCGTCAGAGGAATAACTAATTAACGGGCGCACTTTTCTGTTACGTGGTTGAAGGAGGAAGCACAGAACGTGAAAGCTGCCATTTACTGCCTCTCTCTCGTTGAAGGAGGAAAGCATAGAACGGGAAGGCTGCCATATACTCTCTCTCTCCCCTGTGCACCTGCTAAGTGCATTGGTAGCGAGCTCGGCCGTCATCAGCTTGCTGGATCAGACACCAAACGCGATAGGAAAAGTATGGCACACAATGATTGCAGGCTCTCTTTCCCATTTGAAGATGCTGAGGATAGGTCACTTTCTACTGCCATAGGAGCAGATCCCCAGTAGCCAGCTATGGCCACTCTCACAGCCCGTTGTATATAGTGCTCACAGACCGTTGTACTTTCTACCACTATCTTATGGGCTAGCTGAAGTAGCTATAAATATAACCCGTTTTAAAATATAAACACCGATAATATTTTAATTTTATACTAAAATATAAGTACCTTTAAATTACTACTTATTCTATTTATCATTTCTTTTTTATTTTTTTATTTTATCCCTAACCACCTATCGATCACTTATTAAGGGTTATTATAGTCTTTTCTCTCAATCTTTATTTTCGCTAAATAATCAATCTATAAATATTTATATTTTGGAACATATGGAGTAAATAGAATAAAAATGCAAATGAATATCCATCGATCTCTCTCCCTTTCTTTCCTCCAATAAATGCTCGCTCATTTTTTAGACTGTATATACGTAGTACTACTATAGTATTAATTAGCTGGATAATAAAAAATTGAAAAAAAATGAAATGCTTGTTAGCCTTTCCTTCTGTACTTCTGCATGTTCGTTGGTTTGGGTGGTCGATGATCTAGTACAGATATATCTTTGCAACAATTTTTTACCACTCCAAGTTTTACATAAAAAATATCACAAAAAATCTATTTCAATATACCATAATCTATATCACAACATGCAAAATTGTACTGGAATTACCATATTGCTTAAACATGATGAAAAGGAAGATATTGAAAATGCTAGAGTTAAAATTATCATATTCATAGGATAAAAAGATAAAGATTTGCACGGTTAGTTATGTGTGGGATCATGTAACACACTGAATTTTTGGCCATTAAAAAACTATTTTTGTAAAACCCTAATTTCAAAAAAATTCAGATCTTTTTGTTGGATTTAAGGACTAAGTGCCAAGATCTTAACCTTCCTTGGAGCTCAAAAATCTCAACTCGAAAATTCCTAGAACTCCGAAATTTGCAATTCGGAATTTCCCCTAAAATTCAATTCATCCTTATCCCCAATTCCAAATTCTGTCAAATCGTCTTTGAATCAAAAATTCCAATCACAACACCTTTCCTAAATCCCTCCCAAAATGCCCAACCAAAATTCTTGTCACACCCCAATTCGGCACTGCCGTACAACGACATCAAATAGGGCATGCCGCAGGAAAACAGCATGAACTGCTTCCCCGCGGAACCACGATACCGATACCAGTCCTAGGACGCAGTACTGGTATCCACGGAAAATTAGATATGTATCATCGCAAATCTTAGATAATTAAATAGACATATACCTTAACTTACATTATAGCTTCGGAGCAAGCCGGAGACAGCAAAGAACAACACAGAGGCAGAGGCAGAGGCAGAGGCAGCGACAGTAATGTAACAGCGGACTAAGTCCCAACACACAGGTAGCGGTTGGAAACTAGGACGAAACCCTAGTCTTCTCTTCTCTGCAACTTTAGCTCTAGCTCCCGACGGAGAACTATATATATATATATATACACACACACACACACACACACACACACACACACACACACACATATATAGAGCAAGAGTGAGTACTTACGTACTCAGCAAGCTAGGAAAACTTAGGTGGTTGTTGCAGGCTTCAAAGAGAGGCTGGATATTTTGTAACCAGTTTTATTTAAATTTTTTTTGAATCTGTTAAGTGTGTGCTTCTCAACAATCAGGGCGAGGTGGAGTCTCGCCCGATCAGCGTGAAAATGTATCAATCTTTATTTTCTCCAGTTTTTACAATCTCAAGAATTGGCATCAAGCTGGCTCATAGAGGCAAAACATTTCTCCAGACTTTCCAAGTCCTGCTGTATATGACAGCCAAGCCATTTCATCGGACCTCTAGCGTCCTTGATGGCACCTCCTTTCCACAGTTCCCAAACCGCACACACATTTTGCAAACAGGATATCACTATGCTAAGGAATCTCCTCATATCCGCCCATGACCATGGGCACGGTTGTTCAAACAGTTTGAACCTCTGCAGAGGGGGTACACTTTACCCACACGACACGAAACTAACACCGAATGTCCGTCGACACTGGACGTTCGTGAAAAGGCATTTCCTAAGTATTCTAGGTTTTCCCCATGCCAACTGGAGGGGTCCGAGACCAACAACAGGGTAGGTCCGAGACCATGTGGTGCCAGGAACCCAGGAGGCATCCCTACCACCCTCCCAGCGATCCATAGTCCAATGACATGCAGGGCGTCACTGATCGGCTAGTTACTAAGCTAGGGGCTTCCCATTCACCCATGTGGTTGTACTATCATATGTTCGGATGAAATTTCGAATGAATTTGTCCTTACGGTGACCACACAGGTATCACACACCGCACCGGCCTTGTGTCGCGAATCTCCATTTTTAAAACTCATTTTTATTTCACGAGGCACCGACCCATGTGTCGGGTTTTCCAAACGTTTCGTAAAACCAAGTTTTACCCAAGAAGTTTCTCAAATTTTAAGCTTGAAGGGCGACCGTCGGCACACACACAAGAGTGCACGCATACCGAGGCGTGGCAGTGGTGGTTACAAGGGAACAGGGTATTGCAATCATCAAGGAAGGATTTTAATGTAGCAGGGTTGGGTAGGTCCACTGATCCGACTCGCAGACGGGACCGCACAGATTAGTGCATGCCTATTGATGCAAGTTTTATAATTAAAATAATTTAATTCCAACTATAGGCTCAATTGATCAAATGTGACTTGCTTTACTCTAGGTCTTCACGCGTCTTCAAGAAATCTTGGCGAAATCCACTCTGAAACGAAATTTTGACGGTCTTTACTATACGCAAACAAACAAGATTCTACACAAAGACCAAGAAAAAGGCCCTATTTAATAGTGCCATTAGATAGATCTTAATTTTAGAAAATTACTGAAGTTGTAACGAGTCAATCGGATCAATGGATTAAAAGATATGATTTTTCGAAGATTAAATGAATTTCTAGAACAAGGGAATTGATTTATTGGAATTCTGGAAGGGAATATTCTCTAGAATCTCTCAGGGAGTCACTGACAGCTAAGGCCATTGTCATCCCTAGCCCACAGGTCAGTGTGGAGAAGAGAGGTCACTGATAGGTGGGGCTTCTGACATGGGGGGGGGGGGGGTGCGCACAGAGCAGGGCCGATGTGGACTGAGGAAAAGGGAGTCCACACGTCAACGGCTAGGTTTACATGAGCCGGGCTTACCATGGTGTAGGTGGGATGGATGAGTGGGTCTGGTGTTCGGGCGGTTTATGGTGGATTAAGGTGATTTGGGTCCACATGTCGGCGCCTCAGGAGCGGTAGACTGGATGCGTGCACGGAGAAACAAGATGTTGACTCGGCGCGCGCGTGGCCGGGCGAGGCCAAGCTGGCGCCTACGTGGCCATCGTCTCTGGTGCACACAGGGGAGAGGAAGGGGATGGATTGGACAGCTCACGGCTGCGGGAGTGATTCCGGCGAGCGACGGTGATTGGTGGCAAGCGGCGGTGCCGGCGGGAGGAGGGGACCAAAGCGAGGCTTTTTGACGGCTCGGATTCGTGAGGGACCGAGCTGCGGCAGCCGGCGACGGGAGTCTGAGGGCGAGTAGAGAGAGGAACAAGAGGGGGAAAGGGCATCAATGGCGGGAGAGGAGAAGGAGAGGTCGGGGGTTGTGAAAAGAGGGGAGAGGAGGCCGGTGGCGTGAAGATTTGCCAAGCGAGACCGACGGCGGCGCACGGCTGCTGTCACAGCCCGATTTTTCGGGAATTAAATAATTAATTAAATATTGATTTTTCAGAATTTATATTAAATTATAAAGCAAATTATTTAAGTAAAGTAAAAATGGAAAATAAAAATTTGTTCAATAAATCATGGTTGAAAATATTTTTAATAAATTATTTGGGTGTAATTACACTCTCTGAAATTTTCTCGGATTTTTCGAGCTCCAGAATTAATTTTAATATTACAAAGATTAATTTTAGTAATTATTTAAATAATTCCCAATTCCTTTTCTCGGGTCGTTCTCTATCAAATCCCTTTGTACCTTTCTCGGGTTGTCGTTCCCAAATCTTCCCTGAAAAGTCCGACTTCGGAAAAATCCCCTGAAGTTCCAAATCCGACAGGCTCGGATTTATTCAATTCCTTTTTATCGAATATTTATTTCCCCTTTGATTTTATTGAATAAAATCGAAATCCTCAATACTCAGAATAGTCGTTTCATCCCAAAACCCCTTGGTCTCCCAAATTCCAAGTAAATATTTTGATTCCGATAATGTCGCGTTAATCCTGAGTTCCAAAAATAGTACAGAATCCCAAATACTTCCACGACTTCTAAATCCAAAAAATTATTTCCCCGATTCTCTAAAAATCTCTAAATTCCAATTTTGACAAAATTGAAATTTCCCAGAAAAATCTTCCATTTTTTTCCTTTCTTATTTTACCCCTTTTTTCCTTTCTCTTTTCCTTCCTTTTCTTTTTCTCTGTTTTTTTCTCCTGGGCATTGTTTTTCTTCCTCCCTCTCTCCCTTTGGCCGCATCTAGGGCGCCTCCCCTCTCCCCTCGGCCTGTGCCCACCTAGCTCGGCCCATCGCTGCTGCGGCCTTCGGTCTGCCCAGCCCCCGCGCCCACCCAACTAGGCCTTGGCCCACTCCTGCGTCGCCGCTAGTCCCGGTCTCCGTGCCTGCGCCGCTGTGAATCCTGCTTCGCTGCTCTCCTCCGTGCTGCAGCCGGTCTCCAGTGTCGCCCCTATATATATATAGCAACGCTGCCGCCCCGGAAGCCCTAGTCGCTGCCAGCTTTGTGCCGCCAGCGCCGCTGCTCCCGAGCTGCGTCGCTGCCGCTGCATCTAGCCCGCGCCACTGTGCCTCTCGTGTAACGCTCAGAAATTCACCACTGAAATTATGAACATACTGTCTAGGAAAGTTAGGGTACACAACACTAAGCTGCCATACAAAGTGCGTCTTACAAACAGAATAAAATTATCTTACATAAATGCAGTGGTAAGGAGAAATAAAGCCTATATATAACTAGCCAAGCGAAAGTTTCCAATCTAGAGGCATCTTGACGGCGGAGCCAGCCTAGTCCTCCAGTTGCTCCCCATTAGACACGTACTCCACCAGTGAGAGGGGGAAAAGGAGCAAGACTGAGTACCACCCACAGTACTCAACAAATCACACCCACAAATATGCACAATGCAAAGGGGGGCAAGGATAGGTTGGAGGTTTATTTGCATAAGAGCAGTTGTAAACAGTAGTAGTTTGCAACCGGTAAAAAGGTTGATTAATAGATCAATATTAATCCTTCACTGATCAACGTTACACCACGTTGACTAGGCCCAACCATCCATCTGAACTATACCATGTGGGACCCCAAAACAGGACCCTCTGTGTACACGTACTAGCCCTAGGATCACGCTAGCACACACAGTTACAAGAATAATATCACAGCCAACATCATAAAGGAAACCAAACTATTTATTAATAAATTGACTGTGAAAAACGTTATGGCTAAAGTTTAAATTTATTATGCCACGAAGGGCCTAAAGAAAACCAAGGTAGTAGCGAAAATAAAATAAATACGTGGAAGTTCCATTTAACATGGCATAGGTAGTCAACTGGGGTACACAACCTATTCCTCGTCTTCAGCAGCAAACTCCTCCGGGAACAGCGGAAACTTTTCTTCTGGAATTTGGGGGGGGGGGGAATTGCAAGGTGAGTACATGGAATACTCAGCAAGTGCACGGAAATATGCATATGTATAGCTGACAAAGAAAGGCTAAGGCTATTTTGCATAACACATCAGTTGCAGTTATAAACAATTTATAAACAGAGTTAAAAACAACACTTTAAATAATGGGCGTTACCATCCAACCATCCACACAGGACCTGTCCACACAGGACTACATAGCTAAATTCATTTTCCTACACACAGCATCATTACCATCCCTTGTTTTCGCAAACTACCCCTCATTTGAATTCACCGAGCATGTCCATGACCATGGACGCAGCTATTCAAATAGATTAGTTAAACACTCTGCAGAGGTTGTATAGCTTTACCCACAAAATACATCATCCTCTTAATGGCCATGCGCAAATATCACACTTCTCATTGTGTGCAGCCAAGGAATTTATAACAAGGCTTTTTAGAAACTCTGCCTCAATACTGCCTTCCCCGTGAGACACCTTTCCCTCACATAGACAAGAAAATACCCATGGCTAAACATAAAACCTATCATCTAACCACTTGGGCCGGCAGTGCCAAGACTCGGAATCCTACTGGGCCAGGTCCTTCCCATTAGGGCATGTGGTTGTACATTAGGCTCAGATCATTGACTTATGAAGTGAAGTCCTTAATTGACCAGGGCAACTTGCCAAAACTACAATAGCACATAGCTCGAGGTTAGGGTCACACAGAGACCTAACCTGGTAAGGATCACACAGATACCTCACCCCTTACTAGGTTCACACAGAACCACCTAGCACCCTAGTCCAAAACATTTTATCCGCCCGTTGTTTACTACGTGGTGCAACACATGCTACAGGAAAGATAGTACACAGCCACACAGCTCAATTAAAATAGTGATAAGTATATCATTAATCATTATTATATTTTGCTTGTAAAATGAATTTAAGTGGGGCTAAGCACTTACTACTTTACCTTGAGTTGACCCCTATGTTCAACTCACAAAGGCTAAGGTGACAATGTATCATAGGATATTCAGTAATCAAAGGCATGGAATAACAACAATTAGGTCATGCTACCCATCGATAATTTATAAATAAAATAATGCATGTTTCACAACAAAAACAGTTTATAAATTGGGTCCAATATGTTCAAAGGGTGCACTTGCCTTGCACCAGGTACTGTCCCTGCCCTGCGTCTTCTGCGGCGAACTGCTCCTCGGCTCCCACGTCTATACGTTTACAATAGGAAACAAATAAATAACAAGAAAATAGCCTAAATAACATCAATTAAAATAACCAACTGAACCGAGAGATAGAGCTCAATTTTAGAAGAATTTAGAAAAAAGAACGGGTCGAATCGGAATCTGGATGGATGAGATATGAACTCCGGAAGTTTGAGAATAGGGAAAAACCTAGGAGAAAAGAAAAAGGAATATTTGAAAAATATTCTTTGGAATTTAAATTCGGAAATTGAATTATTTTCGGTAAGGAAAAAGGAGCGGGGCCCACTAGTCAGTGAGATGGTTCACGATGGACTCGGTCTACGGACCAGAAGAATGAGAGGTGCGGTGGACCTGTTGACGTGGACGCCATGTGGCGACACATGTACTGGATTGGATGATGTGACGATGATATGGTGATGACAGAGCGAGATCTAGGGCTGACGTGGTGAGGTGATGTGGCAAGATTGGATTAAAGAAATCCTACGGCTGAGATTAAATCTAGGAATCCAACGGTGTATATCAACAGGGGAAAATTTCAGCCACGGGCCCACGTGTTAATGCCACAGAGGGAACACAGAGCCCTGCTGGCTCTTTCGGCCTTGGCCGGCCAGCGGAACAGGAGCGGTGCAGGGGTGTTGGGACGTCAAGATGGCGTCAGCGGTGGCGGCGGACCGGCATTGACGGCGCTGGGCAGGGGAACAGGAGGCGAGCTCGGCGGCGGCGGCGTCGGCCAGGGAACCAGAGGCAAGTGAGGGTGAGGAGGGAAGACAATGCAGGGGTGGCGGTGCTCACCGGCGGCGTCGGCGGCTCAGCGCAGTGGCAGCGCATTGGCTCGGTGCGGCTGTGGAGGAAGATGGCGGCGTCGTTGGCTTCGGGAGAAGAAGAAAAATGACGACGGTTGTATATATATAGGCCGCTTGCGGCGGCTAGGGCAGGCTGGCTTCGGAGTCCTGCGACGACACAATGGAGGAGGCGCGGCAGCGCACGGGAGCAGGACGGGCTCGGCGCGGGCCAGGAGCAGGCTGGGCGGCCGGGGAGAGCAGGCCCGGGGCAAGGAAGAGGGCCTATGGCCCCTGGCCGAAGGAGGAAGAAGAGGGAGCTGAGGAGAAAAAGAAAGGAAGAGGAGGGGCTGAGTGGAAAAAGAGAAAGGAAGGGAAAGGAAGGGAAAAAGAAAAGGAAAAAATAGGAGGGGCTTTGCGGAAAATTGCCGAATTCTGACCCTTTGAAATTGTTGGAATTATTTGGAGAATTAGGGAATGAAATTGAATCTCCGGGGAAAAATAATTCGGGAAACGAGCTCCACTTCTGAAATCCAAATAAACCCGATTAAGAAAACAAAAACGAACCACACCGTAATTAATTATTTAATCATATTAAATCCTTTTTATTACGAAATTTTTCATTAAGCTGTTTGAGGCGAATAAACCAGAGGTGGATTTTCGCAATCAGACAAAAAGAACGGAAAACGAAAAATCCGGACGTGACAAACCTACCCTCCTTAAACGGAACATCGACCCCAAGATTTGGACAGGCTTGGGAACAACTCGGGAAACTCTGCCCTCAGATCATCTTCACGCTCCTAGGTGGCTTCTGCTTCTGTGGGATGACTCCACTGAACCTTACAGAAATGGATGGTCTTACTCCTCGTGGTTCACTCTGTCGTCTCGAGGATCTTGATTGGATGTTCATGATATGTCAGATCTGGTTGCAAATCCACTGCCTGCAACGGGGTTTCTTCTTCTGGCACCCGAAGACACTTCTTCAACTGCGAGACGTGGAACACATCATGGATCCTTGACATTGATGGCGGCAACTCCAACTGATACGCAACTTCTCCTCGACGAGCAACGATTCGGAACGGACCTACATACATCGGGGCAAGCTTTCCTTTCACTTGAAACCTCTTGGTTCCTCTCAATGGGGTTACCTTCAAATAGACATAGTCCTCCTTCTCGAAAGTTAAATCCCTGTGACGGTTGTCTGCGTAACTCTTTTGTCGAGACTGAGCTACCTTTAATCTATCCCTGATCAAAGCAACTTTCTCTTCGGCTTCATGGATCATATCGGGTCCAAAAACCATTCTTTCTCCTATCTCATTCCAATTCAAAGGTGTTCTACATGACCGCCATATAAAGCTTTCAAAGGGTGACATTTGTAGACTCGCCTGATAGCTATTGTTGTAGGAGAACTCGGCATATGGTAAATTCTTATCCCAGCTAGAAGCATAGGTTAAAGCACAAGCTCGGAGCATATCCTCCAAATCTGATTAACCCTCTCTGTTTGCCCATCTGTCTGTGGGTGATATGCGGTGCTGAAATTGAGACAAGTACCCATTGCCTCATGCAAAGCATGCCAGAAGCGAGAGGTAAACTGAGTCCCTCAATCCGAGACTATCTTCCTGGGCACTCCATGCAAGCACACTATCCGGTTCACATATAGCTCTGCCAACTTGTCACCTAAGTAGGTTACTTTGACTGGAATAAAGTGAGCAACTTTGGTGAGACGATCTACAATTGGAGTCGTATCCTGATTGGGTCTGCCAAATGGAGTCGTATCCTGATTGGGTCTTTGGCAAACCTATGATAAAATTCATGTCAATCTCATCCCACTTCCATTCTGGTACCTTCAACGGTTGTAAAAGTCTAGCGGGTCGTTGATGTTCTATCTTGACTCGCTGGTAGACATCACAAAGTGCTACATACTCTGCAATCTCTTGTCTCATTGATGCGCCTGAGAGCCTGATCTTCCGATAGGTTCGATTTGGCGACGTGAAGACGTTCATGTTTTGGGACTTCTGATCAGCGATCGTCACCTCGCAACCGCTACACCCACACGTCTAGTTGCTATCAACCACACTCTCACGTAGTCGACCTCACCATGAAGGTTTTAAAGGTTTTATCCCTGCAAGCATTCAAAGAAACTCATAAGAACAAGGAAGAACGCAATCTGAATTGCAGATGAATGTTTAGCACACGAAGTTAGGGTTCTACAAACCGATCTAGATGGCAAAACTACAATGGCAGAATAATCTAAGCAAAACCCGACCCAAAATAATGATGGATACTGTATATATATGAGTTGGGATGTCCTAGGGTTAACCCTAGGGCGCACACCCCTTGGGCTTAGCCCACGACACAATTACAAGGCCCAAGGCCCAAACAGACTCGGACTGGAAGAGGTACGTGTCTTGTTTCGACGATTTCGGACAGCCCAAGAGGAATTTTGATGTGGGATAAAAACCATCTGAAAATAGACTCCATAAGCTTTCCAACAAGTACTCATGGGCCCCGAGAATCTTTCTGGATCAGCGGCTAGGTCCATTTGAAGTTGATGCTGTCAGGAGGCCCGAATCCGAATCCAAAACGTGCAGAACTTCATCTCTTGCCTTCTATGGACTAAAAGTGACGTGGTAATGTAGGAGTAGACTTGGATAAGGTCTTGGTTTGGTCCCCAATCAACTTCTTTTATCATCCATGTGTTCCTTGCACTCAGTCTCTTTCCCTTCACCCAAGCAAGTATCTCTGCAAACAAGAACACACAAAACTCATGGTGCAGTAACGACTGTTCAAAGATATAACACGTAAATCTTACGTTGAAAGCATGCACATTTGTTTGATGAATATATAAGATATCTATGGTCATATCCGAGCTAGTGATGTCCTTATCATCCTCCCCTTCTTGATTGGAAACCGTCCGCGGTTTCACCTTGTCATTAAGCCTGACGAATATATCTTTATCTTTCACAACATAGGGTGCGGTAGTATTGTGTGTATGGTTGGATTCTGAAATTTTTAAACACGGAGAACACTTTGTAGTGTCGTGCAGCTCACAACACTTTCCTTCTTACAAACCAACTTGCAACTTATTTAAACAACTAGAGGAACTAGATTGAGAATTATTTATACTCATGCGGTCCTCTAGACAAGACATGTCATTATAAAAAGGAGGTATATTAAAATTTGAATAAATATATACTCTATGCACATTATATTCTCCTTTATTATCATAATTGTCAATAACATGAAAAATTACATGAGAAGAACATGGCAAATCAGATCTAGCAAATAATTTCTTCTCTAAATAATTGAGTGGACAAAGATCATAAAATTGAAGATAGCCCCAAGTATTTAAAGAAGATAGCAATCTAAGCTCTTCATTCTCGCTAGCAATGTGAACAACATGTCTAAAATCAGCACATGGTGGTTTAACAACATTACTAACATGTTCATTCAATAGTTGTGGCATGGATATAAGTGAAGCATTGCACAACTCTTCTTTATCATAAGAAATAGGAACCAAATCATCGTGTGACAAAGGTAATTTAATACACGATTCTACTGGTGATTGCTCTAAACTAACATGATTAGTGGATATATATAGCATATCAGAATTGTCCATACCTTGAGTGAATGTAGCACCATTTCTGTTACCTTTGTTCTTATTTTCAAAAACTGTAGGGGCACTCTTAATTAAACCATCTTGAAATATGCATGGAACAACAGGTGGATCTTTTTTCTCTATGTCTCTCTTCTTTTCCTCATTACCTTGGCTCTTCTCAGATACCTGCAAAATATCAGTGCCCAATGCAATATGTTTGTTTTGCAATAACTCAGGTTTAGGTGAAGGCATCAAAACATTAGTATTATTACATTTATTTCTCAAAACCTCATGGTTTTTAATCTTTTCCCTTTCAAGATCATCTTTCAAAATTTCACCAGGGGACATAGGTAGCAACTTAAATTTCTTGTCATTATGTGTGATAGTGTACGTGTTGGTTCTACCACGGTGCACAACATCTCCGTCATATTCCCAAGGTCTACCCAAAAATAGAGAACATGCTTGCATTAGAACAACATCGAATATGTCACTATCATGATAATTGCCTACTGAAAACTCCACTTTCACAATTTTACTTACCTTCAACTTACCGCAAGAATTGAACCACTGGATGTAATAAGGCCAAGGATGCAGTTGTGTCGGCAATCCAAGCTTCTCGACCATATTTGAACTTGCCAAGTTGCTACAGCTCTCGCTATCAATGATAACACGGCATGCTCGATTCATTACCAAAAACCTTGATTGGAACAAATTGTGGCATTGATTTTGCTCCGCTTTCTCCATTTGAGAACTTAGCACTCGTTGTACCAAAGTACTCTCATTATCCTGCAAAAGGTTAGTCACAGAAGAAGGGACAACAAGGGGTTGCTTCTCTAAATGACACTTTATTTTTGTAAGCAAAATTCTGAGATGGAGAAACAAATTTCTCTCGCATAATCATTTTCATATCGTTCCAAGTTTGAGGAAATCTATCATGTGAAGATGCTATTAAATTTTGCCACCATATTAAAGCATGAGAAATCAAGACACTAGCAGCATTCTTAATCTTTCGTTTATCACACATATGACGATGAGAAAAAATTTTATCAATCGCAACTTCCCAACTCATGTATGCTTCAGCACCAAATCCATTATACGAAGGGGGAGATGACACAGTCTTACCTTCACTTGTCGAAGATGATGTGGCAGGTATGGTAGGGCTCTCATCCAAATTCTTCGTCTCCTTTTCGTCCTTGGTGTGAACTGTCATAGTTAGTGGAAGACAAGAAGAAACAGTAGCTGGCTGTTGATGTCGTCTCAATTGTGCATATTTACTAAGGAGACCTTTCGTGCTCTCAGCTATCGCCTGAAGGTCTTGTTGTATAGAGTCCATGCTATGTCATTACAATCCTGCCACTGTTACTAGAAAATGGAAAACAACACAAAAGCTTTATCCCTATCAACTACTAGGTAGTGGACAGTGGAATCGCACACTCTCAAGCAACCAAAAGCGTCTTACCAAACTCTTATGATATTCTTACCGATTGAAGTAGGTGGTACGACCGGAAAGGTGGGACGTTGACAGCGTTGAGTGTTGCGATTACTCGGATCAAATCTGTACTGATAAGAAGTTTGTGGATCTCGGGAGGCTCAAAAGTATGGTAGCAAGGATTAGCAAAAATTAATAATAGAATAGCAAAGCTGAATAAGTGTTCAAAATACTTGCAGCAGTCGCTGGCCGAGACACGTTCCTAGAACCAGCCTAACAAGTGAGAATAAGAAACAAAGGACTTAGGACAACTCTTTCTCACCAAGTCTCTCGAAAATCTTGAAAGATCAGCTCAGCAAGACTGCTCACTGAAAACAGCTCTCTATCCTTTTCTTTTTCTTTTGTTCTCTCTTTTTTTCTCTTCTCTTTTTTTTCTTTTTTTTTCTCTTCTAGGAGTACACCTAGTACACAAGAAGCAACCACAAAAATTGGCAGCTCGATATAATGCCCGGAGTGACCCTGGAAAAACACGCAGAGGCGCTCTGAAAAGCGTGCAAGAATTCCAGGGCTTGAAAACTCAGTCTTGCAGGCCAAATTTCATGATTTTAGATCAGCCAAACCTAACAAAGTGGGGGAGGAGTGGATGTAAAATTTTCTGTAGATGTCCGTAGATATAAAGTTTGCCCAATTCTGAGTCCATATGCAAAAGTTATGGCTGTTTTAAGATAGGTACCACGAAATAGGATTTCGTGGCTCAACCCTGTTGCTCCACTAGAGTATAAGCGCCAATAGGTCAAGCGAGGCTGACAAGGAGGCTAGCGGTGCAGGGCGATTGACACAAGGTGGCTTGTGACCTATCTAAAAAGGCTTGCGAAAGCGGGTTAAAAGCTCAAGACGGCTTGCAGTCCGAAACCGAGTAGAACTCGATCTCTCAAGGCAGGCTCTCGCGCAACTCAACAGTTAGAACTAGAACCACGAGCACGACTCTAAACCAGCGACCACTGACTTGACCTAGAACACAGACTCAACAAAGCAAAACTGAAATAAATTTTGCAAAGGCACAAAGGGGTTTGAACAGGGGATAAACCTAACATTACGAAGAACACGGTGGTAATAAATTTTTGGGTTTTCTGGACTCTAGGTAAAAGAAACAAAGATGGATAGATGGGAATAGATAATACCTATCGGGCAACCTGTGCTCTGATACTACTTGATGCGCCTGGGTGCCTGATCTTCCGATAGGTTCAATTTGGCGACGTGAAGATGTTCACGTTTTGAGACTTCTGATCAGCGATCGTCACCTCGCAACCTCCACACCCACACGTTTAGTTGTTATCAACCATGCTCTCACATAGTCGACCTCACCACGAAGGTTTTAAAGGTTTTATCCCTACAAGCAATCGAAGAAACTCACAAGAACAAGGAAGAACGCAATCTGAATTGCAGATGAATGTTTAGCACATGAAGTTGGGGTTCTACAAACAGATCTAGACGGTAAAACTGCAATGGCAGAATAATCTAAGCAAAACCCGACCCTAAACAACTATGGCTACTATATATATATGAGTTGGGACGTCCTAGGGTTAACCCTAGTGCGCACACCCCTTGGGCTTAGCCCACGACATAATTACAAGGCCCAAGGCCCAAACAGACTCGGACTGAAAGAGGTATGTGTCTTGTTTCAACGATTCCAGACAGCTCAAGAGGAATTTTGATGTGAGATCAAAACCATCTGAAAGTAGACTCCATAAGCTTTCCAACAAGTACTCATGGGCCCTGAGAATCCTTCTGGATCAGCAGCTAGATCCGTTTAAAGTTGATGCTGTCAGGAGGCCTAAATCCGAATCCAAAACGTGCAGAACTTCATCTCTTGCCTTCTATGGACCAAAAGTGACGTGGTGATGTAGGAGTAGACTTGGGTAAGGTCTTGGTTTGGTCCCCAATCAACTTCTTTTATCATCCATGCGTTCCTTGCGCTCGGTCTCTTTCCCTTCACCCAAGCAAGTATCTCTGCAAACGAGAACACACAAAACTCATGGTGCAGTAACGACTGTTTAAATATATAACACGTAAATCTTATGTAGAAAGCATGCACATTTGTTTGATGAATACATAAGATAGCTATGGTCATATCCGAGCTAGTGATGTCCTCATCACTCATGCTGGGCCACCATAATTTGCCCTTGAGGTCTTGATACATCTTGGTACTACCGGGATGGATGGAATAACGGGACTCATGTGCCTCTGACAAGATAAGCTTCTTGAGTTCAGGCTGATCCAGCACAACCAACTTCTCCTGTAGCCATATAACACCATTCTCATCTTCAATAAATCATGGCTTTTCCTTTCTTCATGTTGAGTTTGATTTCTTTGACATTTGCATCATCCTTCTGAGCTTCCTTGATCTGGTCTTCCAAGGTGGGTCTGACCTCCAGGTTAGCCACATACCCTTCTGGCACTATCTCCAAACTCAACCTTTCAAACTCCTGAAAGAGTGATATTTGGCTCTCTTGAATTTCCAAGTTGCTGCAGTAGACCTTCCTGCTTAGGGCATCGGCAACAACAGTTGTCTTGCCTGGGTGGTAGTGGATTCCCACATCGTAATCCTTGATTAGCTCTAACCATCTTCTCTGTCTCAGATTCAGGTCATGTTGAGTAAAGATATACTTTAGACTCTTGTGGTCTGTATACACCTCACATCGGTTGCCTATCAGGTAGTGCCTCCATATTTTCAGTGAGTGTACCACTGCGGCAAGCTCCAAATCATGGGTCGGATAATTCTCCTCATGTGGGCGTAGTTGTCTTGAGGCATAGGCAACCACTTTGCCCTCCTACATTAGAACACAACCAAGTCCTGTACGAGATGTATCACGGTAGATGTGAAACCCTTTGTGGATATCGAGCAAAACCAACACTGGTGCTGATGTCAAACTCTTATTCAGGGCCTCAAAGCTACGCTGACACTCTGGTGTCCACACAAACTTCTTCTCTTTCTTCAACAATTGCGTCAGTGGGCGAGCAACATTTGAGAAGCCTTCTATGAATCTTCTGTAGTAGCCGGCCATACCAAGAAAACTGCAAACCTATGTCACGGTCTTGGGCGGCCGCCAGTTGATAACCGTTCTCACTTTCTTTGGATCAACTGCAACTCCAGCGGCGGTCACAACATGTCCAAGGAATTCTACTTCTTTCATCCAGAACTCACACTTACTGAACTTGGCATACAGCTGGTGTTCTCTTAGCTTTTCCAAAACAAGCCTCAGATGGTGCTCGTGCTCTTTCTCATCCTTGGAGTAAACGAGAATATCATAAATGAAAACTTATCCAAATATCCCATGAATACCTTGTTCATCATGTTCATGAAGTAGGCAGGGGCATTTGTCAACCCAAAAGACATAACTATGTACTTATAGAGCCCGTATCTAGTGGAAAACACCGTTTTAGGGATATCCTCAGGTTTGATCCTAAGCTGATGATACCCTAATCTAAGATCAATCTTGGAGAATACACCTGCTCCTTTCATCTGATCAAAGAGATCATCAATCCGGGGCAAAGGATACTTGTTCTTGATTGTTACATCATTCAAGTAACGATAATCAACACACATTCTCTTAGTCCCATCTTTCTTTTCAACAAAAATAACTGGGGCTCCCCATGGTGATGAGCTAGGCCTCACAAAACCTTTCTCTTGCAACTCTTGTATTTGCTTCTTCATCTCTGCTAACTCATTAGCTGCCATACGGTACGACCTCTTGGATATGGGCGATGTCCCTAGAACTAGATCGATGACAAACTCAATATCTCTATGTGGTGGCATGCCTGGTAGTTCTTCAGGAAAAACATCTAGATATTCTCTAACAACCGGTACTTTCTGTATCTCAGAGATCTCCAGGTGGTACACTACGGCTCCTTTCCAAGGGGGATTAGTTAAGGCTTTGAAATTCACCTTCTCTCCTTTAGAGTTTTCTAAAGTGATCGATCGACTTCCACAATCTAACACCACCTTGTGGGTCTACAACCAGTCCATTCCTAGGATGACATCAAGTTGGGGTGTATCTAACTGTTCGCACAAAAAACTACCGGGTGTGCCAAGAAGCTTGTTGATGATCTAGTTTGATGCGATTGAACATATGAAGGCCTGGGAGATCTGCTTAGCTCCAGTGCAGGTCCTAAAATCTTGAGGTTCGCAGGCGTGCCAGTCAATTTGACCCGATAATTGACAAGGAGAAAATATTAATTCAGTGAATCAATCGGCTGATAAGAATACTGCTAGCCGATTTCCGAAGGAGCACTTGAGCATAGGCCGTAAGCCGATGATAAGACCGTGTCCGGGCCCCAGCTGTCCGCGCCCGGGTCTCGTGCCCATGCCCGTATCCTCGTGCCCGGGTCCTCGCTCCTGGGTCCTCTCCTGTGCTCGTGCCTGGGTCCTCGCTCGTGCCCGGCTACCAACAGCAATTGCACATCGGCTATCGGCCGATACGGACTGATATAGGCTCCTCGTAGCCGATGGCCGATAGCACCTGTGTATCGGCTAGGAAACCGATAACGCTATAAACAAATAGATAAGCTGTCAGTATAGCATGTGCATCGGCTAGAAGCTGATGATAAAATAGATAGGCAGAATAGTAAGCCAGCCGACCGCCGAGGAAACACATGTGCATCGGCTAGAAAACCGATGATAATATAGATGACCAAAATAGTAAAGATAATACAGTCGGCTTTATAACCTATCGGCTAAGCACTCCGATAGAACGTCGCATATACACCGATCGGCTCGACAAGGATAAATCTATTATTATCAATCTAGTAGTTCAGACCTAACTGATGCAGCACAGATTAATAATAATAAAGGAACCTCAACAAGCCGATAGACCTAATGCAACTGTGATGTAATAAGATAACTTATCGGCTATACATTCCGATAAGACATTTGTGCAAAAATCATCAACCTAGCAGGAACGATTTATCGCTGGCAGCTCAGTAGGTCGGACCCAACCGATGCAGCACGAACTGATGATAAATCGCCCCCAGTAAGCTGATAAGATCTACGCACGCGTGATGTGGTATACCTGATCGGCCTAAGAGGTCGGACCGAACCGATGCAGCCGTAGACAGGGCAGATACACCTGGGTAAGGGGTGACGAGTCTTACCCTCTCGCAGGAGTTCGGACCTAACCGATGCAGCCCCGCTCGAGAAGCAAGAACCCGTCGAAAGGGTGGCGATGCGCCGAATTTGATTGATCTGTGTGGATTTACAAGGTGCCCGGGCGTACGTATTTATACCCCGAGTTACATGAGTCCTTATAGGACACGATACATGATTTCCTATCCATAACAGAAAAATGCTAACTAATCCTGACCGGACACGAGGTCAGGTTTCCTAAAGATAAACACCTGCCTAATTAATAGGTACAGTAAATAACTGCCAAGTAACGGTCTTCACGGCTCCTTCCCGATTCCGGCCTCTTCTTCGTCAGTTGACTGCAATCTCTCCTTTGACCGAATCTGACACAGGGCCGTACCAAATTTTGGCGTTAACACATGCCCCCCAATTTCGGAGTTCTTCTATAAGACTTCGAAATTCTTTTATTTTTGGGCCTCCAGATTTCTTTCATACCGAGGCGGCCCAAGATAGCGCACTTGCCATAATTGTTTGAAACAGTGCCAACGGCCTCGATTCCCGCTCGGCTGTCACATCTTTATAAAAACGCTTCGTCTCCTTGCTTTTTTTTTACGCTTTCACATCACCAGAGCACCACCGCTTCATCTTCCAAATCTTCGCCAAGCTCTAGCAAATCCAGACGAATCGTCGCAACCTTCTTCTCTGGCCGTTGATCCTTGCATCTTCTCCCACTCCCGCGATGGCATCGGCATCTGCAGTTCCTGAGGTAATCTTCTCACCCGATTATTTTCCCCCAATCTGCAACCTAGACGAACCCGATCTGCCCCTTTTTCATCTGTTCTTCGCCGTGTTCTTGTTTACTGTAGCATCTTAGAGACCAGATCTTGATCCCAGCCGCCGATTACCCCAATTTTTTCTATCATGGCCCCATGGGTAGCGAAGACCCCACCGATTTCATGAGCGCCGAGACCCAGCGTATTCCCTTCAAGAACTTGGCCATGCGAATCAATGACTGGACCAACAGCTTCAGGTCATGGCCGAGCAAACTGTCTGGATGGAGAGACTGGTACCTCAGGGTGTCGGCTGCAAAGAGAACCTACTAGGAAGAATCTCACATCGGCCACTGCATCAATCTTTCTCTGGCCGATATGGAGAGAAACGAATCTCTGCTTGCATCCGCCTCATACTTCTGGTCCGATGCTCTCAATGCCTTCCTTTTTGGGCACGGGCCTATGACCCCCACCTTGCTGGATGTGACCATGCTCACCTGTCTTGACACAACGAGCTACATCGACCCCTTCAGGCTTCGCTTCAAACCCGCTCATCGGCTCCAAGCAAAGAACATCGGCGGCTAGTCTAGGTACATATCTCTTCACAACAAGGGGACTGGATCGGTTGATGACCGGGAACATGTTGCTTTTCTGAACTTATGGCTGGAGCGATTTGTTTTTGGTGGCGCAACCCTCGGTCCGACGGTCAACATGCAATGTTTGGCAGAATGCTTGGCTGATCGAAAACAGATCCCCTTGGGGCAATTTCTCCTTGGTGCCTCCTATCACCTGCTTCATCAAGTGGCAACTAAGTTATCAGCCGGCCAGCCCGTCGGTCACATCGGGGGTCCTTGGTGGTTTGTTCAGCTCTGGCTCAATATCTATACCTCCAAGGCTGTCCCTGGGACTTCTCTCTCCGATCAATCCTTTTCGGCCGATTACACAGAAGACCAAGATCCTGTTCTCCACCGATGCACCTCTATGGGTGAAGCTGCATCGGCCCTCTCTGGCGGCAAGATGACCCCCGCTGAACTTAGTCAGTGGTTCAAGGGATTTTACTATGGTTTCACTAGGGAGGCCACTCTCTGGTTTGCTTATAATGATGCATCATCATTTGAGATGCCTTCTAATTTCGACCCGCTCAAAGCTCTGTACAATGATGAATCCAAGGCCATCTTCCTATCGGCCATCACCCCTCGTCTGCTGCCAACTGGCTTCTCTCTGGGCCGATCGCAGCCTTCATATGAGTTTTATCATCCATCGGTCAGTTCCCGTCAGTTTGGCCTTGGTCAGCTTCCAATCGGCCTGTTCTTTATCGGCAAACTTCAGGCTCGGGGCAATGTCAGCAATGCCCTGGAATATGACCGGATGCGGAATTTGACAAATTCCCTTCTTCTAGGCGCCGCCACCGAGATATACATCTGCACTGCCAACACCAAGCTTTTCGTCCGATGGTGGTCAGAATGGAAAAAACATCTATTCAGCTTAGCGGTCACCTGCTATTGTTCTCGCCTTGACACTGAGTACGTCGAATCTGATGAAGAGGTAACACCCGCAAGCCTTAACCATCACTTCCAATCATTATCTAACTCTTATTTTGCAGGTTGCCAGCGTCGAGCCCCCGAGAACAAGCAACAGCGGTCGGCCGATCCAGTATCAACCTCCATCGGTCACCCCAAACTTAGGGCGCGACGCTCCACCTCCATCGGCTCTCCTCAAGGCGCCCCGGCCGATGGGACAAAAGCGGAAGAAGTTAGCACATCGCCCCTCCCTGAAGAAGCAGAAAACTGATGCCGATGCCGTTGCCCCGACGTCACCTTCTCCTCAAACAACATCGGTTCCCTCATCTCCTCAGCTATGCGCCAAGTCTCATTATTATTATTACCTGCTTCCTTATTTATTTCACCAAGTTCTTGTTCAGCTCGCATCATCGGCTCCAGAACTTCAACCTTCTTCTGCCATTCCTCCAAGCACTGAGCCGATGGCTTCCTCTGCTGCTCCACTCTCAGCACCAAATCCTCCAGTTGTCGACGAGACCGCCCCTATTCCATCGGCTGATATTGGCCCTTCTGAAGAACAACCTATTCATCTCCCTGAAACCGATATCACCCGAGCTACCGACGTCCTTCCTCAGGTAATCTCTTCATGTCCATATTTCGCTTTTAACTCTCCACTGATCCTCTTACCGATGTTAATTTTGCAGTCCTTGGCCGATTTGTTTTCCTTTGACATCGGCAAGTATTTGGAGGTAGAAGAAGAAACAGCCACCAGTGCAGCAACCAAACCATCGTTCCCAACCGATGTGCGCGATTATTTGATGAGCATCAACAACCGGCTGGAAAACCCAATTGATGCGCTAGTGGAAGACTGTGGGTCAATCCGGGCAAGATTTGCAGAAACCGAACATCATCTGCCCGAAGAACTCGTCGACGCGTTAACCCCTGCAGCATACCTGGAGTCTCATAGGTTTAAACTCATCAAGCTCAGACAGCGCATAGCCGATCGTGCTGACCAACAGAAGACATCCCAAAACATCCAAGCCGATCGGCTGTTAGCTCAAGCCGAGAAGAAAAAACTTGATGACATGGCCGCTGCCCCCCAAGAGCTCCAACCTAAGCTAGATCAATTGAAGAAGAGGGAAGCCGATTTGCTGGTAGAACTTGAAAAGGTTCGCAAGGATCTTGCAGCCACAGAGTCCCAGCTTATCGGCCTACCGCAAGCCATCCAAGACCAAGAGGCTAAGGTTGCAGCGACGGTGCGTCAAGTCATTCATCGGCGCAAGAACCTAAAGACCATCCCGGGCTCCGATGAAGATGACATTCGCGCCGTCAATGAGATTGATCAGATCCGCCTGCGTGCGATCGAAACCATCCAAAAATTCCTGTAACTTAACATCCGATGGCCTCCTGAGACGCTGGTTGCACTGTAATATATTTTGATCGGCTCTGTTGCTCGCTTCTTTCCACCTTTGATATTTCTTCTGTTTATTTGATCTAAAGGCGATATCGATTGATATCGGCTGTCTTTAGGCGATGTAGAAAAACATCGGCTTCCCGAATTGCTTAGAAATTGGCTACACTTAAACCAATTTAAGAGTTAATCCAAACGCTGGGATAGTACTTCTTGAGATATTTTCCGTTAAGCGCTTTAGTAAACTCTGTCCCGTCAAGATCTTCTAATATATAGGCATTACCAGGCACACAACGATTAATCCGATAGGGCCCCTCCCAATTAGGCGACCATTTTCCAAACTTATTATCTCTAGACCCGATCGGCAAAATCAACTTCCACACAAGATCTCCCTCGGCAAACGATTTATTCACCACTCTTTTGTTGTAATGCCGAGCTGCTTTAGCCTTATTTTCCTTAATCCTTTCCAATACCCTCAACCGATTCTGAGCCAAATCTTCAAGCTCATCTGTCATTAAGTTATAATAATCATCGGCTGTCAATTGATTTTGTAAAGAAATCCTCCTAGAGCCGATGTTAGTCTCCCATGGTAAAACTGCTTCATGGCCATATACTAACTGATACGGCGGCACCCGAGTAGATCCATGACATGCCATCCGATAGGCCCATAGTGAATCGGCTAATGTAATATGCCATCGCCGTGGCTGCTCATCAATTTTCCGCTTAATCAACTTGATCAAACTCTTGTTAGAAGCTTCTGCCTGCCCATTGGCCTGAGCATAATAAGGCGACGAATTTAATAGCTTGATTCCCATACTGGCAGCAAACTGTTGAAACTCATCAGACACAAAGATAGACCCCTGATCAGTAGTTATCGTCTGAGGAATCCCAAAGCGATAAATAATATGCTCCTTTACAAACTCGATCGCTTCCTTGGACGTAACTTTCTTCAAAGGAACCGCCTCTACCCACTTGGTAAAATAATCTGTTGCCGCCAATATGAACTTATGCCCTTTACTTGATGGAGGAAAAACCTGGCCGATCATATCAATTCCCCAACCTCTGAACGGCCACGGTTTGATGATAGGATTCATAGCCGATGCTGGTGCTCGCTGTATATTTCCAAATTTCTGACAATCTTGACACCCTTTATAATACCTAAAGCAATCCTCCAGCATTGTCGGCCAAAAATACCCTATTCTTCTCAGCAACCACTTCATCTTATGCGCCGATTGATGAGTCCCACAGACGCCTTCATGCACCTCGCACATAACCACTTTGGCTTCTTCCAAATTTAGGCACCTAAGCAGAACTCCCTCAAAAGTCCGATAATACAACTCCCCATCAAGCAGCACATATTTAGTAGCTTTATACCGAATCTTCCTGGAAACCGATTGCGACGGATTTTGCAAGTAATCAACTAACTCATGTCTCCAGTCATCGGCCTTGTTCTGGATATCAATATCAGCTATCTCAACCTCAACCTGCCTATTCAGCCGATACCCTGAAGCAATCTATGCAAGATCATTGGCTTCTAAATTCTGCTCCCTGGGAATATGATCTATTGACACTATCTTGAAATCTCTTAACAAATCTGTACACTCCTCATAATATGACCTCAAAACATCATCCCTACACTCATATTCTCCAGACAACTGTTTGACCACTAATAAAGAATCGCCAACTATCTCTATGACATCGGCTCCGATCTCCTTTAAGAGTTGAAGTCCTTTTAACACCGCCTCATACTCTGCCTGATTATTAGTCCGATAAGGCTTAATTGTAAAAGCAAACTCAAAACATGTCCCCCGAGGCGATATGATAACTAAGCCGATACCAGACCCATGCTTGCAAACCGATCCATCGAAAAACAAAGTCCATGGGATCGGTTCCACATAATCCTCATGAGACCCTCTGTGTTGCACAATGAAATCGGCCACTGCTTGTCCCTTAATTGCTTTAGCCGATTCATATCTTAAGTCGAACTCCGTCAAAGCAAAAACCCACTTGCCAACTCGCCCTTTCAAGACTGGAGCCGACAACATATATTTGACCACATCGGCCTGGCAAACTACTGTACACTCAGCCGATAGGATGTAATGCCTTAACTTCGTACACGAGAAATATAAACACAGGCATAATTTCTCCACCGCAGGATATCTCGTTTCAGCATCCAGAAGTCTTCTGCTCAGATAAAACACAACTCGGTCTTTTTCTTCAAACTCTTGTATTAAAACAGATCCGATGGATTTCTCATCGGCTGACAAATACAATTTGAACGGCATTCTTTTCTGCGGCGGAATTAAAATAGGTGGGGAACTCAGATAATTCTTGATTTCATCAAATGCCTTCTGCTGTGCTGCCCCCCACACAAACTCTTGATCGGCCTTCAACTTCAACAACGGCGTGAAAGACTCAATTCTCCCTGACAAATTTGATATAAACCTTCTCACAAAATTAATCTTGCCGATCAACGATTGCAACTCTGTCTTATTGCTTGGTGGCTCTGTAGTCTTAATGGCTCTGATACTTCGCTGACTAACTTCAATCCCTCGCTCATGAACCATAAAACCCAAAAATTGCCCAACCGATACACCAAAAGCGCACTTATTGGGATTCATTCTTAGTCCGTATTTCTTGGCTCTCTCCAGCACTTTTTGTAGATCGGCTATATGGCTTTCCTCACTTTTAGACTTGACCACCACATCATCAATATAAATCTCTACCAACAAGCCGATGAGATCATGAAATATATAATTCATCGCTCTTTGATAAGTCGCACCGGTACTTTTCAATCCAAAAGTCATTACTACCCACTCATACAGGCCGATAGCTCCTGGACACCGAAACGCAGTCTTATGTATATCTTCTTCGGCCATAAAAATCTGATTATATCCTGCATTGCCGTCCATGAAGCTGATAATCTTGTGACCCGAGGCTGCATCCACCAATAAATCTGCTATCGGCATTGGGTATTCATCCTTGGGGGTAGCTTTATTCAGATCCCGGAAATCAATACATATCCTCAATTTTCCATTTTTCTTCTCCACCGGGACGATATTAGAAACCCACTCAGCATACCGGCATGGTCTTATAAATTTGGCATCATATAACCTTGTAATCTCCGCCTTGATCGGCTCATACAATTCTGCCTTGAATCTCCTTGGAGCCTGCTTGAATGGCCGATATCCTGGTTTAATGGGCAGCCGATGTTCAACAATTGATCGGCTTAATCTTGGCATCTCATGGTACTCCCAGGCGAAACAATCCCGATGCTCCTTCAATAGTGCTATCAATTCTTCTCGAAGTTTAGGACTTAGTTTTCTGCTTATGTACGTCGGCCTTGGCTTATCTCCTGGCCCTATGTCAATTTCCTCCAACTCATCGGCCGACGTAAATCCTTGCCCCAATTTCCCCTCAAAGTCTTCAATAGAGCCCATCAGAGTAACAATTCAGAGCCGACTTGCTGAATCGGCTGTATGCCCTGGCTAGTGACCTTAAGGTAATCTCCTTCCCATATTTTTCCGGATAGGCAGTCAACACCGTCGGCTTCCCAGACTGGTAGATTGGTCATGGCAATATTGGTCGACCGATCTGCTAGCACTACCTCGACTTGATCTCCTTGCCATTGTATCAAACATTGATGCATTGTCGAGGGCACACAGCAGTTTGCATGAATCCAGTCCCTGCCGAGCAGCAAACTATACGACCCCTTCCCGTCAATGACGAAAATCGTGGTGGGTAACGTCTTATTCCCTACTGTCAACTCCACGTTTAACACACCTTTAGCTTCTGATGAATTCCCACCGAAGTCCTTTAGCAACATATTTGTCTTGATCAGATCTTCGGTAGTTTTCCCCAATTTTCGGAATGTGGCATGAGGCATGAGATTAACTGCTGCTCCCCCATCAACCAGCATCTTTGCCAACGGCTTCCCATTCACATAACCCTTGATGTATAATGGCTTTAGGTGCCGATGCTCTGACTCCTCAGGTTTGTCAAATATAGCCTGATCGGGTTGTAACGTTAGCTGAGCAAAAATCTCCTCATCGCCTTCTTCATCTGATGAAAGTGCTCTATACTCCCGAGGCAAAAAGAACACCATATTTGCTGGGGCCGATTGATCAGGTTCATCATCTTTTTCCTTCACGCGCCAAACCTGTTTAGTTTTCTTGTGACGATGATCGGCCTTTCCCTGATCTTGACTCTGTTCTTCCTGTTGCTCTCGGTGTCGTAAACGTTGTGCCCTCCTCTTCTGATTTTTCGTGAATATCCCACTAGGGCACCATTGAGGATTCTGGACTTGTTCTTCATGTACTTCCTCTTCATCCTCTCTATCCTCTTCAAGGAACTCTTCATGGATCAGCCCTAATCGGCTATGAACCGATGCTCTTTTCCCAAGTGACCGATCCCGCAAAAACTCCTGCTGGCGATCATGCCGATTCCCTGCACTACTGCACTCGGGGCAATTTTCAGCTGATGGCAGTCTCATTCCTTGATCCCAGCAGAACCGAAAAAACGGGCAGTCCCAATGCGGATTATATCTTTCTAACTCATCCCTCTGTTCCTCGTATCTTGAATATTTTTCTATCATATCCGATGAAGTGATCCTTGGCTTGTACCCTTGACGTCTTGTTCCATCGGCCTGATCCCCTGATGATGATCCCATGTATACCATGTTCACGGGAAACGGGTGCCCATCAATCTTCATCGGCTTCTTGTCTTCAAACTTGATTCGTCCTTGCTCGACTGCCGATTGAATTTGTTGCCGAAAAGCTTTGCATTCGTTGGTGTGATGTGATATCGCATTGTGCCACTTGCAATATTTCTTCTTCTTTAGTTCTTCGGCTGATGGAATAACGTGATTTGGCGGTAGTTGTATCTGCTTCTCTTGTAACAACAAGTCAAATATTTTATCGGCCTTACTGATATCAAAATCATATCGTTCCTCCTTGCCGATATCCTTGACCCATGGACACGATACCGATTTCTTGTTCCTGGCCCACTCCGCCAATCCAACCTCAGCATCGGATTCCTCATCGTCTGAGTCCGATGAATAAACTTGCACCTGGGCAACTCGTCTTTGAAATTTGTCCTTCGCTTCTTGAAATCGGCTTTTATGAGCCGATACCCTTTGCACCAGATGCGCCAGGGACTCGAACTCCTGGGATGAAAATCTCTCTTTGATCGGCGCTAAAAGTCCCTGGAAAGCCAAATCGGCCAGCTGCCCATCGCTCAGGTTCAGACTGTAACATCGGTTTTTAACCTCCCGAAATCGCTGGATGTACTCCGGTACTGTTTCATCTGGTCGTTGCCTAACCGACGTCAAATCTGTCAGTCTCATCTCATGGATTCCAGCAAAGAAGTATTTGTGAAACTGTTTTTCTAGATCGGCCCACCCCCGAACTGAATTCGGTGGTAATGAAGAAAACCATGCGAAAGCCGATCCGGATAAGGACAAGGGGAAAAATCTAACTCTCAGGGCCTCTTCAGCCGATGCCTCCCCGCGCTGTGCCAGGAAAAATATTTTTAATGAATTCTTGGCATTTTTCTGGATTTAATGAAATTTGAATGGACTTAGTTGGAGTTCGTATGAATTAGTTATGAATTTTTGAAGTTTTACAGTGTTTTCCTATACAAAACAATTACCGACTGACTTATTGCACAATTAGAAGGCATTAATGGCGTCACTCGAGGGGAAAACGGCGCTGACCAGTGGGCCCCACCCGACGGCGACCCAAGGGCGCCGGCGCATGGTGGACTCGGTGGGGCGTGCAGCGTGGGCGCGGGAGGCATGGGAGAGGCGGTGGCATGGCTAATGTCAGCCCGCCTCCTTCGGCCCGAGGTTAGGGGCGAAGCTGACAGGCGGGGCCCGCCTGTCAGTGCCCCTAACGGCAACAGGCGGCGCGGCGAGATGGGCCGGCCTGAGTGCGAGGAGAGCGAGGCCGAGGGGAGACAGGCCCACGGGCTCGCGGGCAGGCCGGCACAGGAGCGGACCGGCGGCCTTGGATCGAGGAAAAAAGGAAAAAGAGAAAAGAAAAAAGGAAAAGCTTTTCCCAACGCAATTTAATTCCGATAATGGTTTTTGATTTATTAAAAATACTTTCAGTGCTCTAAAAATTCCAATAAAAATCTTGTTAATATATTTTGGCAAGAGGAATAAAATAAAATTATTCCCAGCCACGATAATTTATTATTTTGTATTTTTCGCATTTAATTAATTTATTTGGCCATTTTAATTTATTTTTCTTGGGACATTTTCTCGGGTATATTTTGTGTGGCTCTCTTTAAGGGAAAAAATTGAGGGTGTGACATCTCGCCGCCGCCCTACGCAGCGCCTAACGCCGTCGCCCCTTCCTAGTACCGCCACCACCTGGCGTCCTGCTGCTCGAGGCTACCGCCGCCCCAGCATCCCGACCGCCACCGTCGTCGCCAGTTCGCTGCCATGCCGCCGTCGATGTCATCGTCATTGTGCTCCGAATCTCTTCCCACCGCCGGTGAGCATCCAACCCATGCCCTAATGCTGCCCCTCTGCTAGCGCCACTTTGCCCGTCACTGCATCTCCAAGCGCCACCTCACCTAGCCAACGGGCAACTGTCGCCATGGTCGCCTCTTCGGTCGCAGGTGAGAAGCCGCTGGCGCCAATGTCCTCCCCCTTGTCCCTCGTCGTCGACTCGTCGCCGGATGCCCCAACTGGTCCATCGCCAGTCCGCTGCGCCGTCGTCCTCCATCGGCCCTATTTTTCCTGGTGCGCCTCTGCTTGCCCGTGCGCCGTCGACGTCGTCACCATGCTGAACCCCCGTAGGACTTTGGAAGCCTTGGGTCTCCATGGTTCCATCCCCTGTGCCGCCCTCGGTTTGCCGACGTGTCGCCCCACCGCTGGTCATCAGACCGTCATCCTCGCGCCGGCCGACGCCTCCTCTTCCTCGGTTGCCATGGTGCCATAGACGTTGCCGATATTGCTCGGCCTGGGCAAATGACGGGTGGTCCCTACCGGAGTTCCTCAGACCGATGCATGAGCCTCGGGTGTTTTCTTTTGCTTTGCATGACATGTGGGCCCAGTGTGTGAACCCTTGATGCATCATCGACCTTCTGATGCATCGCGGTCCGATCCAGTCTATCCAGGCCAATGGAATTACATAACCTACTGAAAGCGATCTTGACCGTCGGATCTTCCAAGATCGATCTCAACTATTGGACCCCCTTTAATCTAAACCCTTGCCACATCATCTATGCCACCTTAGCCCTAGCCTCCATGTCGACATCCACCTCAGTGCCACCTATGCCCTTCTGCCCTAGTGTTGCCGCATGTGCAGCCCTCTCTACACCAGTCCACCACTCCATCTTATCCTTTGTCTATGAACCTAGTCCACATAAACCAGGTCTATGACAGCGGGTCCCACTCAATTACCCCTCCCAAAAATAATTCCATTATTAATTAATTTCCGAGGGAATATTCCTTTTCTGTTTCTTTTCGGATTTATTCCGAATTTAATATTTTGAAGGTCGTATCTTTTCCGTTTGAACTCCAATTCGACCCATTCTTCTTCCTAAATTCATCTAAAATTACGATTGTGGGTGCCATGGGCCCCGGGTACCTCATGACAAGCATATAGGCCACTCGGATAGAGGATGGGCCTAGCCTTGTAATTAGGGATATAGCCACACTCGGCAGACTTTGCCTTGTACGATAAGGAAAACACAGTCCTAGTTGGGTGCGTTATATCTCTAAGAGGAGATCCCTTAGCTGTAATCCGGTTGGGACTCCTACCTTGTAACCCTGTCCCCCAGTATATAAGGGGAGGCAGGGCCCCCCCTGAGGGCAGGTTGAGTTGGTTCGCCAGAATCGCCACCGCAAATCCTCGAAGGAATAACACCACAACTGGACGTAGGGTATTACCTCACATTGAGGGCCTGAACCAGTATAAAATCTTTCTGTGTTCCTTTGCAATCCACCGAGTTTCCATCCGCCGAGTAGCCCCATATATTTATTGCCGGTGTAAAATATCGACAGTTGGCACGCAAAGTAGGGGCTTCGGCACAATCTACATCTACAAGCTCGATGGATCCAGCAACCGGAGTCGACGGCGGCAAACTCTCCCCCAGAGATACAATTGCATTCGGAAGCCTCGACTTCGTCGCCGACTAGATCGGCAACCTCACCTTGGCCGACTCGGACTCGATCCGATCTGCCTGGGAATCGGCCGACTCCGCGCCAGTCGGTCCACACGACGCTGCAGCAACCCTCGTCGACTTGCTGTGGTAATCTTCATCTTGTCCGGGCCTCGGGACAACTCTTTCCTTCGGTGTTCGATTCAGACTCGGCCTTGAGCCGGCCAAGATCGAGCTAAGAAAGGAAGAGATCGTTAATCTCCCGTACAGACTCGGCAATGCCACGGATATCTTCAGACAACATCCGACGCGGCAAACCCGATCCTCTGGAGTTCGACTCGGATACGGCCTAGAGCCGCTCGAGATCGGATCTAGGGAGGTTGGAGTTATAATCACCCCCATCAACTATTCACGACTACGACTCTCAGTCGGACTACGACTCTCAATCGGATTCCGACTCTAGGTCGGACAGTAGTTTGGCAAGCTTCTCCTCGCCACGAGAAATCTTCATGGCATCCAAAGGCTCTACTCCTACTCAGGAATCACGCCGACTACGCGAGCAGCAAGAGGAGGAAGCATGCTGACTGCAAGAGCAACAAGAGGAAGAAGCAAGACACTGGCATGACACTCTATGCAGGGCCGGGCGGATTGTACAGCAACAAATCCTCCAAACCCGAGTCTGCGACCACGATGTCTTCATTACTCCTCAACAGAACATCGTGGCCGCTGCGACTCTACTGGATACACTCCAGTTCGGGCCTGATCACCAGGCCACCCCGACGATCGCAAGGATAAAAGCCATGCTTACCGCTGTTGCATGTCAGCAGCACCAACAGTCGGGTGATACCCTCATACCGACTAACCAGTCGACATCCCCAACGGCAGTCTCATCTACCTCAAAACGACGCCGAGCGGCTGGCTCCAGTCAGCCGCATACGGAGGCACGTCAGGCGTCACTCGGCAACCCCAACGACAACCGGCGACGTCAAATCAACCGTCGGGACGATCAGGACCTCCGAGACCGACTACGACGCGACCTTTGGCAAGACATCATCGCTCGGCGCCGTGAACGAGAAGAAGATGAGCAACGCCAACTGGAAGACAAGAACAAGCGTTTCGGCCTCCACCACGAGCGGTTTCGCCACCGTATTCGGAGTCGGAGCCCTCATAAAGACGAAGGCATACAGGCCTTCACCCAGGAGCTACAACAGGTCGATTGGCCGTCGGGTTTTAAGCCTACAGGCATTGACAAATACGACGGCAAGACCAATCCCGAGTCCTGGCTCATGGTCTACAGTCTAGCGATCCGAGCAACTGGAGGAAATCACAAAGTCATGGCTAACTACCTCCCAGTCGCTTTAGCCGACTCAGCGAGGACATGGCTAACAGGACTTCCCAAGCAATCAATCGGCTCCTGGGGAGAACTCCGGGAACGCCTCATCGCCAACTTCCAGGGAACATACGAGAGGCTATCTTCCGAGTACGACCTGTATTAGTTACATCAAAGGAAGAACGAGTATCTTCGTGACTTCATCAAGAGGTTCTCTGAGAAGAAGAATTCAATCCCAATGATCAAGGATGAGGTCGTCATCGCCGCCTTTCGAAAAGGAGTCAAAAACACCTCGTTCATCGACAAATACACACGGAAGCCTCGTAACTCTGTCAAGGCTTTATTTGACATGGCGAACAAGTACGCCGACTCGGCTGACGCTGTGGCTGAGGCCCTCGATGACAAGAAGGCATCCTGACAAAAGAAGTGGGAGGGCACCAACGACACGGTCCCGACTAAAGTCGGGAATCACAAACACAAGTCAGACGGCTTCACTGTGGCAATCGGTCACAACCGTCTTCGACTTTCAACAACTGAAGATTATCAGGACAACAAGTGACAAGCTCGGGGGCTCAAAAGCCCAAACACAAGGATAGCATCCCCACTCCCAAATACCGCACAGCTAAGTCGCTCTCTGATAAATAGTTCTTCATTTGGCCTTGCCATCGCTGCAGCCGCTTACACATAATAGGTGCACAAGCTGCACTTTTTTCTATCTTTTTCTCTTAAATGATTGCAAAAGTATTCGAGTAGCATAAATCCTAATCCGTGAAACTTTGCTCCATGAAAGACGAACTCAAGTCACCCAAAACGCGTGTCTAGGAAAGAGCCATGAGCCAACTCCCGGCGCTAGGGGGCTATGATTAGTCGGGCAGAGTGCTTAAACGTAAGGGGTCAACTACTCGGAGAAATTAATGTCAGTAAGAGGAAGAACACGTATTTACATATATTGTAAAATACATTTTATTCGGGTGATTATTTTCATCATCAGATGCTACTCATCCGGTATCTTTATAGCGCAGGGCTAGCTCCGGATACGCGTGACAGGAACTCAGGGCTGCGAGCCTATCTCCTATGCTCAGGGGCTGGACAAGTCTGCCAAAATACACTCGGGATGCTCCACGAGGGCTACTGACCGAGTACTTGCACCAGTCGGGACGACATCTTCCCCTGCTACGCTCCATGTGAGCTGACGATCGACCTCCGGCGCTAGTTGGAGGTCGTATACTACTTGACTGGGTGAGGTACGCCCCATGAGGGTCGCCAGCTGAATCCTACGCTAACGCTAGGTTCGGGTACCTTATTCGGTCACAACTCGGCTAAGTAGGGTACGCCCCATGAGGGTCGCCAGCCGAATCCTATGCCAATGCTAGATTCAGGTATCTTATTTGGTCACAACTCTGTCAGATCGGGTATGCCCCATGAGGGTCGCCAGCCGAATCCTATGCTAATGCAAGGGTCGGGTACCTTATTTGGCCATAACTCTGTTGTATAGGGTACGCCCCATGAGGGTCGCCAGCCGAACCCTCTGCTAATGCAAGGTTCGGGTACCTTGTTCGGCTTTACCCAAGTCAGAGAAGACTTACATCATCAAAGCGCATCCGGGGTTCTCATGCACCGTGTCACACCTGAGGAGGGCAAGCAGATCCTGCAATATACCTACTTAGGCTTATGTGGCAACCAGGTTGCATCCAGAACGTAAGTCGGAAAGGCTTGCAAATAAGGATTTCTCTGGCTGATTGCGGTTACCGACACCAAAAAACTCATCCTGACATGCGATGGATGATACTTCTATAGAGCTATGCTGGGTAGGTCGGTTCAGGCCGGCTTATTTGGTAGCAGCCACCAAGATATGAGTTCCTACAGTAGCATGCTCCATGTGGGCCGCCCGCAGGCTGAGTTGAAATTATAGCGCTGGTGTTACCAACAGGAGCCGATGAGGTAAACAGATATGCTTCATGAGAGCCTTATTGCTAAACATATATGTTTGGGTATCTGTTTTATCCACCAGGTCTCGAGGATATATCCTTACAAGGATCACAAGCTGGTCTTCATTAAAATTGAGGATGCAGGTATCTTTCTCGGGTACACTTGACCACGCCGTGGATTTATTTTCATAAAGTGGTACTCGGCCTACATGTGTGGCCATCAGTTGCCATGAGCAACATTATTCCCGCTGACATGATGCGGAAGAGTCTAACTTTCGAGTAGTGCACTACTCGGGAGAGACTATAAATATCTTTTCCCGCTGACATGATGCGGAGGAGTCTAACTTCTGAGTGGGACGCCACTCGGAAAAGACTATAAACCCCTTCTTTCCAGCTAACATGACACCGAAGAGTCCCATATACGAGTAGTGTCCTACTCGGCAAGACTATAAATACCCATTCCGACTGACATGAAGTCGAAGAGTCCTACATACGAGTAGTTCCCTACTCGGCAAGACTATAAAGTTTATTCCGGTTGACATGATACCGAATAGTCTCATATACTAGTAGTAATCTACTCGGGAAAGACTTCTAGGTTAAAGATCTTTGACTTTATGTTTAATTGTCTTCACAATTAAGCACAAAGTCAGGGGCTACACCTAATAGGTGCACCTATTCAGCGCACACTATTCATACTTCTACATGGAGCCCTTCATAGCCTCGCTGCCAGCTGACATGAAGCAGGATTCAGGAGAAGAAGCACTCGGACAAAGAGTACTTGGGAGCAATGCACTCGGGAAGACTTCACCATGGAGGATGAGCACTCGGCATCAGCTGTGACTCAACTATGAAGGTCTCAGGGGCTACTGTGAGTGCCATGGGCCCCGGGTACCTCATGACAAGCATATGGACCACTCAGATAGAGGATGGGCCTAGTCTTGTAATTAGGGATATAGCCACACTCGGCAGACTTTGCCTTGTATGATAAGGAAAACATAGTCCTAGTTGGGTGCGTTATATCTCTAAGAGGAGATCCCTTAGCCGTAATCCGGTTGGGACTCCTACCTTGTAACCCTGTCCCCCAGTATATAAGGGGAGGCAGGGCGCCCCCTGAGGGCAGGTTGAGTTGGTTCACCAGAATCACCACCGCAAATCCTCGAAGGAATAACACCACAACTGGACATAGGGTATTACCTCACATTGAGGGCCTGAACCAGTATAAAATCTTTCTGTGTTCCTTTGCAATCCACCGAGTTTCCATCCGCCGAGTAGCCCCATATATTTATTGCCGGTGTAAAACATCGACAATGATCTACTTGTTTATATACTTTTTATGTACTATTTATTTGGAGTTCTTAGGTTTTTCATTGTTTTGCGTGTAGTCGTGTATAATCGTTGTTTCGGAAGGAAGCGAAGATTGAGGCAGGGTTTTCGAAGGATCACCTAAAGACTTTTCTGTCGCAAGGCAAGTCACACAATAATTCCCTTGAGCATGTTGATCCCATTTGTGAAAATTATTTTATTTTAAGTCATTGCATGAAATGTTTTGGAATGACATTATTACTGGGAATTATTTAATAACCAACTTTCTTTGATATTTATGTCCATTTTGTTATTGTTACCTAGACCTTGATACCTTGGGTGAATAATACTGACTAGCTAGATGACTATTTAATGATCTAGCAGGACTATTTAGGATCTGCTTAGCACTGCGTAGAGACTTTAGCATCATTTTATGTGGGGAAACAATTCACTCATCAATGACCCTTTAATGTTAAATGGCTATATTTTCACAACAGTAAGTCATGGCTGGTTAATTAATGTGTCAACTAAAACTTGACTGAATGGTGGGTTGTGAGCACCAGGATTGTGAATATTGCTAGCGGTGCTCATGACAGTTAAGGACCAGTTCATGGACTACTTGTTGCGAAGCATTTACTGTACTAACCACAAGCCAGAATGGGCAATGGCTGGACTTATAGTATAGCATGTCCCAGCAGGAGGCACCATGGTGTGTTTAGTTGATAGGTGGTAGTGTCAATAAATCCATAATGGCAGTGCCAATAAAACCATATGTTTGGGAGCCAAGAGTTTCTCTAGCTTGGAGGTTGGGCCACCTCTACTGGGGACTTGGCCGGTGACCATTCTGTTGGGCATGTTATGCAAAGAGTCTTGTCATGGTTTCCCCCTTTGCAGTACCATAGTGTTATTTCAGGGCATGGTGACATGTGCGGAATCGTGTCTTATGGGTAAAGTTGTACACCTCTGGCCAGAGTAAAACTATTCGAATAACCGTGCTCGCGGTTAATGAGTGGGCCTAGCAATGTTTTCTGTGATTAGTCCCACATTACTCATTAATGCTGATAAATGATGGAATTTGATAGCTCCAGTTTGGAGGGTTATGGTTATGGGCCTGAACTACATTGGAGCGTTGTTCAGTGGTTGATTCAATATTGATTAATGATTAAACTATACTATTTTTCATGGTTTTAAATGCAAAAGTTTAAATGCTGTCTTACGCAAATAAGCCATATTATGCCTTTTCTTTGGATTTTTGTTGCACTATTTTGCATTCCCTAGTGTGGCTTGTTGAGTACGGTGGGTGGTACTCAGTCTTGCAATATTGCATTCATCAGAGTGAAGCTTAGCGAGAAGGAGAAGTTTGGTGTTTGGGTTATACTCTAGTTGAGCTGCCTGTGGCTTGGTGCTAAAGCTACGCTAGTTGCCGTTCCACTGCTGTTTTCTTCTGTGTGAGGATTAAGTGCCTTTGTTGTAAGTATCTATCACTATATTGTTTTGGTTATGTTTATCAAATTGTCGATTTGTGTACCTTGGCTGATTCCTGGATGAGGATTTATTGCACAAATTAGCTTTGGAAATTCTGGTGAATTTCTGGGCATGACAGCTACGCTCGGTGGTGGTAATGGGGAAACAGAGGGCTAGGATGGGGAGGCTCACCGACGAGAGCACGGCATCGGCGGTGTAGTGACGAAGCTGAAAGGGGTATAAGACCGAGACGACACGCAGGGTTCCGAGGTGTGCTGTGCCCCTGGGGGTCAACGCTGCTTTATGGATCCGTCGGCAAGGGCGGCACCACGGTGGCATGGCTGGGGTCGAGGACGATGAGGAGACGAGTCCGTGCCTTCCCGAGAGAGCAGAGCCAAGGAGGGGGAAGTGAGGCTCTCACTGGGGGTTTTATAGGTAGGGGCTTGGGGCTATGTCGGTTTGGCAAGGTCTCCAATCATGGAGTTCAATTGTGGAGGGGAGAGGCAGGAGAGGCCGAGGCGGCGTGGGATTCCTTGCTGGCGGCAGAAAATCGATCAACGACGGTGATTCACGGAGTGCGATGGCGGTGTATCAAGCAGCGGGGCTCGAATTTCTCGCACGGGCTCGGGTGACTGAGGTGGTCAAGGTGGTGCGCACGGGCGTCATCACCGACAGGGGAAACACAGAGGCGGGGAGAGCGTCTCCTCTGCCCATCACGATGCGGCAGAGGGGGGAAGGAGCATGGTGGGGCACTACATGACATCGGGCGGTGGGGCGACACGGTTTTGGCATGTAGCAGCATTGCGCCGAATAGCTTTTGTGCAGATGGGAAGGAAGGAAAAAGGGATGGGGAAGGAGATGATCGCCCCGGTGGACGCAAGAGGACGGGCGTAGTGTTGCTGTCTCACTAGCCAGTGGGCCCAGGGGGCAGGCGCATGCGGCGAGCGCTCATGCGGCTCGGGCGGCACGTGCGGGTGAGATCGACGGTTGTGTGAGGGAGCGAGGATGCGTGGTGCAGATCTAGCGGGCGTCAGCTGCATGCAGGCAATGAGGGGGATCAGATGGCGGGCAGCAGTGCACGAGGCCAGGCAGCAGCAAGTGGACGGCTGGCGGGCGAGACGTGAGGCGAGCGGGCTGAATCCCGTGCGGAGATCGGGAGGTGGGCGCAGGGGTGCGCGGGCATGTGGTGTCCATCCCGTGGTGCGCGCGGGCCATGGCTAGTGGGCTGCACGGCAGTAGGGGGAGAGAGGGAGGAGTGGCTGGGCCGGCCGGGGTGGCGGCCCAGGAGGAACAGTACTCCCTTTCTTTTTCGAGGGGCTTTTTTTGGGAGAGATTTTGGAGGTTTGATTTGAGATTTGAGTTCAAGGTATATTTTTGAACTTCAGGGTTAATCAGGGAGCCAGGGGAGGGAGTCCAAGGGAATTTTTATACTTGGGATAAACCTGTGTCAGGATGATTGGGATTTAACTTTACATTTTTTTATCTCAGGGGAATTTAAGGAAAACCATGGAGGGGTCCAAGGTAGCAATTCAGATATTTTTGGAATAGAGTTTGTACCTTGGGCTCTCGAGGAATAATTGGAAGGTATTCCGAGAAGGATTCAGATTCGAATTTGATTTCGAAGGGAGTAGTTGGACTCGGGGCAAGGAAAGAAGTCAAGGGAGCTTTCTGTGGAGCCATGCTAGAGAGCTGATACACACACACACACACACATATATATATATATATGGGCATGTACTTAGGTACATGTATATATATGTATGTATGTATGTATGTATATATATATATATATATATATATATATATATTTATATATGGGTGGAGATGATGGTTGAACAGGGATTTGGTTCCCAAATTAAACTCAGGATTAGTTTAGGGATCAAGGGATGGAGAAACCAAGGGGATTTACGGAGGGGATCAGAGGGGATATTTTTTGGTTCCAGTTCGGATCATCGGGATGTTTATCAAACCGGAGATTTTTTTCGAAGGAGAAACTGAGGGATTTCTCCATTAGTGTTTTTGTTACCAAAGGTCAGAGCGGAGTTCGAGATTGGATATTTGAGGGAGAAAGCTGATAGGGTTTTTAGGAGTGAAGTTCGAATACGACGGTTCGAACTCAGGGATTACCTTGGAATGGAGGTTTTTGAGAGGTCGGATTTCGAGATCGAGGACAAGGAGACAAACTGAGATCTAGGTATGACTTACGACACAGCACACAAAGATCAAAATTTTCACGGATAGATTTTAGTAAAATATAGTTTAACATCTCACTGAAAGCGGGGCGTTACAAACCTACCCCCCTTACAAAAATCTCGTCCTCGAGATTTGAAGGCGGATAGAACGAAAGAGAACAAAAGGGGATCTTCAGATTTCTTCATATCTTCTGTTACTTTAGATCTTTCTTCTAGTTGACTCGTAAAACCTTGCTTTGGACTATCAGCTGCTTTGCTTAGCTAGGGCGGTCAATTCTATTGTGGTTCCTTTTCTTCGGGAAGGATTTGTTCTTTACCTTCTTCTTCCACTGTCTTGAGATACGTCACTTCTTCAGTTGGTTTTTGCTTGCACATGATTCAGGCGTCCTTGTTTGATTATTAGTGATGGTTGAGAGACAGATCCGCGGTCTTGTGGTTGAGCACTTCTTTGTCCAGGGATGTTGAGGGTGTTCGTAGTTGCTGGTACTGGTGTTGACTTGTCCTTCTGGGGACAATTCCAGGAGTAGTGTCCCATCTCATGGCATATAAAACACTCAACATTGGCTAGCTTTGCTGGTTTTCTTGACTTGGGAGCGAAGGGCACAAGCTTTCTTCCTTCGCTTGTCTCAACAGATGTTGTTTCTTCAGCTTCTAGTGTTGGTGTCTAGTTCTCGTTGGCTGGTTTGCCGACTGGTGAGGTACCCTGTGGTGAGGCACCATTTTGCAGCTTCGAGCTTCCTTGTACAGATACGGGGAGTCTTGGTGAACTCTCATTGGGTTGTTGTAGTGTATGTTTTCCTTTCCTTGGGGGTAGTTCCTTATGTAATGCCCTTCTTCGTGGCAACCGAAGCACTTTATGTTGGCTGTACGGTCCACTTTCTTTGATTGAGGAACGCACGTGTTGGGGTTATTTCCTTCCAAATTTCCAAGGTTGGTTCTAGTCAATTGCTGACTAGCTTGTGCGGTTGACATTCCATGGCATGTTTGCATCGTCAGACGTTTGCTTGGATGTGGCCCTTCTTGCAAGTTGAATCCTGATGGTGGGGCCTTACATTTTGGACGGTCTTCTTCTTCTTTCACGGATAGATTTTAGTAAAATATAGTTTAACGTCTCGCTGAAAGAGGGGCGTTACAAACTCCCTGGAAACACTCACTAAAATTGTCCATGTTTAATCCTTCCAAAAATTCAAAATGCTAGCAAAAAGCCCTCTTCCAAATCCCTAGCTCGAATTTCAAAATTTTGAATTCAAAATCCCCTTGAATTCTTCCCTCCTCAAAAGTCCTCCAAAAATACAAAGTTCTAGTTTTGGAAACCCTGTTCAAGAAATCCTGAGATTTTTGTGAACTCAGAGATCAAGTTCGAATTCAAAAATCCCTTTAAACATTCACTTATATTTCAACAAAAACCCCTAGAAAATCTCAGACATCACTCTTCAACTAGGCCGTCCCTTTTCTCTTAGTCGGCCCGGCCAGCTGCTCGGCCTCCTCTCCTCTCTCTCCTTTTCTCTCCTCTACCATATGGCCCAGGTCCCCTTGCGGTCCATGGCTGCTTCGGCCTTGCCCTGCCCATCTTCCCCGCACGCCGTCACCAGCCCACGGCTTGCGCGCCGTCACTGGCCCAAGGCTGCACGCCCCAGCTCTCTTGCTTGGCCTCTCCCTCGCCACCACCACCATTGCCACCGCTCCGAGCTCCGCATACCGCCTTTCTTCCTTGTCCCGTAGCGCCGCCCTCACCTATAAAAATTGTGGCCCTCTTCTCCATCTCCCCCACCGTGGCTGCGTCCTCCTCACCCCAGCGTGCTCAGATCGAGCTTGAGCTCTGTAAGCCGCCGCCGCCGCGATTTTGAATTCCGTTCTCTAGTGAGCTCTCACCCTATTCCTCTCCCTTTCTCTACCGTGCGCAAAGCCACATCCAATTGAAGCCCTTGCAGAGCCCCACCGTCGGCGGCTTCATTCTGCCACCACCCACTGCCTCCCGCTGTCGAGGCCATGGGCCCAGGGTACCTCATGAGAAGCATTTGGGCCACTCGGACAGAGGATAGGCCGAACCTTGTAATTAGGGATACAACAGGACTTGGCACACATAACCTTGTACGACAAAGAAAGGACATAGTCCTAGTCGGGCATGTTGTATTCCTAGAAGGAAATCCCTTGGTCGGACTCCGACTAGGATTCCTACTCTGTAACCCTGTCCTCCAGTATATAAGAGGAGGAAGGGCACCCCCTGAGGGCAGAAGAAGAACAATCTCACTAGAGAAACCCCAAAGGCAATACACCACAACTGGACGTAGGGTATTACCTCATCTCAAGGGCCTAAACCAATATAAATTGTGCCGTGTTCCTTTGCAATCTATCAAGTTTAGGTCTCACGAGTAGCCCTATATTATTATTGCCGATACAAAACATCGATAGTTGGCGCGCCAGGTAGGGGCATCGGTGAGATCATCTTCAACAAGCTTGATGGATCCTGTAACGACCCGCTTTCCTTTTCCCTGTTGTAACTGGTTTTCTGATCTTAATCTTTTCCTATCCTGTCAGCTGTGCCTCCGTTTTCCCTCTCCCCGGCCAGCCGACTACCTTCTCTCTTGTGCCGAGTAGAGTTGCTACTCAGTCCTTGTACCCTGCCCTTATCCTTGTCTTACTCGGACCCCTTTGCTGCCGAGTGAGCACTGTGATGTGGCCGACTACCTTGTTGAGACCTGTTGCTTCTTTGTCCCCCGAGTTGCACCCACCCGTTGGACGCCGACTACCGAAGTAGTGAAGAATCAATCTTCACCTAACCGCAGCATCGCTTGGACCAGTGGTCAGTCCGAAGCCCGGTCAGTGAGATTTCTCCAACCTGTCCTAGCCTTGACCTTAATGTCTCATCGCAGCTACAGTGCCTGCCAACTCCTCTGACCAGTTGGACTCCAAAGTCACTTCCTGTCATATCCCTGTCAGTTCATCTTGACTTCCTTGCTCCACCCGTTGCCCAGCTCCACCGTGCCTCAACCTTGCACGTCGGCTATATATATATATATGGCCAACCGTGCCCCTTCTTCCTTTGTTTGCAAACCGGCCAGCTCCAGCTCTGCTAAGTTTTCATCCTCTCAAGCTTTGGAGCTCTGTCGCCTGGTTCGCAAGCCTGGTTCAGCCGACTGCCCCCTTTTCTGCAGCCGACTACTTCTTGATCCTTTTTCTTGGTGTTTTACTTCTCCTGCTTATCAGTGTTTTCTTTCTGCTTGTTCAGAACCTGAACCAGTGGACGATCCCGAAGCCACCTTCGCCGAAGAAGACCCCTCCTTGGAACAAGGCAAGCCTCTTTGATCATATTGTTTCCCATATATGCAAAACTATGTTGTTTGGAAAATATATGCATGCTTAGTTACACCTTTTTAAACTGTTGGCCTCGGTTATGCAAGCGCAACCGATGGACCCGCCCAGTAGTAGCACTTATTTGGTAGGATGTTGTTATATTTCTCCTTGAAGAGCCCCACAAATGGCACGCTAGCATCCTATCTGAGGATACGATGCGAGTAAAATGGCTTAGCCCTGCAACGTTGTTTGTCGTTGGGAAAAAATGATGGGTTTTACTAAACAGTTTGGAAAACCCGATACCTTGTGTATCGGCGCGTTTTGTGAAATAAAGGAAAGATTTGTGAAAATCTTGATGTACAGAGACAGAGCCTGTGTGGCTTGGCTATGTATTATCATTAAGGATCGATTCCCATGGCGTAGATTTGTTTGTCAGTGATTTGTGAAAAGTGTTTTGACGGAAAGGGAACCGTGACCTGAGTTTGCCGAGTAAGCAAACGGAAGGCCTGTGTGGCCAGAAACGATCTGTGTGGTCCGGGTGTTAAGCACCATAAACAAGTGTATGAAAAAGTAACAGGATGAAGATCATGCTCCCGGGTTGTAGCCAGGGCAGCAAAGTTTAAGCCCCCGGGTTGTAGCCAGGGCGGCAATTCAGTCTTCGGGTTGTAGCCAGAAGACGGTGATGAGCACGCTCCCGGGTTGTAGCCAGGGCAGCAGTGTTTTAGCTAGCTGGTTGTAGCCAGCCTAGCGGGCATTTAGTGCCATGATCATGCTCCCGGGTTGTAGCCAGGGCAGCGATGATGAGCCCCCGGGTTGTAGCCAGGGCGGCCGATTAGCTAGCTGGTTGTAGCCAGCCTAGCGGGCATTTAGTGCCATGATCATGCTCCCGGGTTGTAGCCAGGGCAGCGATGATGAGCCCCCGGGTTGTAGCCAGGGCGGCCGACTAGCTAGCTGGTTGTAGCCAGTGTAGCGGGCATCAAGTGCCACAGCTGAGATTTGGTTGTAGCCGAGTCTCAGGGTCAACGAGTAGTTGAAGCTACTCGGGAGATAAAGGACCAACAAATGCAAAGTAAAAGATAATAAGAACATGTATGTTTACTCTTGATTTCCTTAGTGGTGAGTTGTTGAAAAGCAACTGCGGATTGGATGGAGGCGTGAGCCTCTGTCCGCCAACTAAAATTTGGAACTCACTAGTGTTTGCAAAGAAAAGAGTTTTAATAAGGCAGTCTTTCGCAAATGAAACCCTTAGCTCTTCTTGTCTAACCAACATGCATCATTCCCGGCTTGCTGAGTACGAAAGTACTCACCTTGTTCATATATATGTATAGTAGGTTTTGGAGTGGAAGACGAAGATCCGACTGCTGCCGAGTTCCTCCAAGACCAGGCCGACTACGAAGACCTCTGAAGGTTTCGAGCCTAGTTCCCAACCGAGCCTGTGGAGTAGTTTTTGTCCAGCTTCCGCCCTGTTCTGCTGTTTCGCTAGTTTACCAGTTGATTATTTTGCCCATCCCGGGTCTGTCCTGGATGGATCTCCTTGTACGTATATGTAAGTACTCTGTTTATGTATTATTGTAACTCTGTGTTGTATCATTGTTGTGCGTACCCGACTACTGATCCTGGGATCGGGTGCCTTATGCACATGGTGGCCTTCCACCTAGTCGGGAGGCGCCACAGATCCACTCACCAGAGTCGACGGCATCAACTTCTTCGTCGGACAAACAATCACCTATGGGAGCCTCGACTTCGTCGCCGACGAATTCGGCAACCTTACCCTGTCCAACTCAAATTTGATCCGATTGGCCTAGGATCAAGCCGATTCCGCGCTGGTCGGCCTACGTAACGCTGCAGCGATCTTCGGTGACATGCTGTGGCGATCTCCAATATGCCCGAGTCTAGGGACCACTCTTTCTTTTAGTGTTCAACTCGGACTCGGTTTTGAGCTGGCCGAGATCGGGATAAGAGAGGAGGAGATCGTCAATCTCCCATTCGGACTTGGCAATGCCACGGATAGCTTCAATCAGCATCTGACGTGGCAAACCCGATCCCTTAGAGTTCAACTCGGATATGGCTCAGAGCCGCTCGAGATTGGATCTAGGGAGGTTGGGGTCGTTATTACCCCCCTCAACTATTCCGACTCCAACTCTCAGTCAGACTCCGACTCTAAGTCGGACAGCAGTTCAGCGAGCTTCTCTTCGCCACGTGAAGTCTTTATGATAACCAAGGGGGTCAACTCTCACTCAGGAGGCACGCCGACTACGAGAACCACAAGAGGAGGAAGCCAGCCAACTACGAGAACAACAAGCGGAGGAAGCCAGCCGACTATGAGAACAACAGGAGGAAGATGCAAGACGCTTACAAATTGAGCGCGATGCCCGCAATGACAATCTGTGCAAGGCTAGGCAGACTGCTCAACAAGATATCCTCCAGACCTGAGTCGACGACCACAATGTTTTCGTAACTCTTCAACAGAATGTTGTAGCCACTGCAACTCTACTGGATACACTGCTATTTGGGCCTAATCACTAGGCCACCCTGACGATAGCAAGGATTAAAGCCATGATCACCGCTGTTGCATGCCAGCAGCATCAACAGTCGGGCGACACACTCATACCGACTAACAAGTCGGCTTCTCCAACGGTGATCTCATCTGCCTCAACGCGACACCGAGCGACCAGCTCTAGTCAGCCGCACATGGAGTCACGCCACATGTCACTTGGCAACCACAATAATGACCGGCGGCGCCGACATCAAGACGACCGTCGGGATAACTAGGACGTCTGAGGCCGACTACGATGTGATCTTCGGCAAGACATCAACGCACGACGCCGCGAATGTGAGGAAGATGAGCATTGCCTACTAAAAGACAAGAATGAGCGCTTCGGCCTTCACCATGAGCGGTTTCACTGACGTAGTCGGAGTCGGAGTCCTCACATAGATGAAGGTATACCGGCCTTCACCGACGAGCTGCAACAAGTCGACTGGCTGTTAGGCTTCAATCCGACTGAAATTGAAAAATACGACGGGAAGACCAACCCCGAGTCTTGGCTCACAGTTTACACTCTGGTGATTCGAGCAGCTGGAGGAGATCACAAGGCCATGGCTAACTACCTCCCAGTTGCTCTAGCCGACTCTGCGAGGACATGGATAACAGGACTTCCTAAGAGATCAATCGGCTCCTGAGGAGAACTCCGGGAACGTTTCATCGCCAATTTCCAAGGAACGTATGAGAGGCCATCTTCCGAGTATGATTTGTATCAATTGCATCAAAGGAAGAACAAGTCTCTTTGTGATTTCATCAAGAAGTTTTCTGAGAAGAAGAATTCCATCCCAATGATCAAGGATGAGGTCATCATCGCCGCCTTTCGAAAAGGAGTCAAAGACACACCATTCATCACTAAATTCACTCGGAAGCCTCCCAACTCGGTCAAGGCTTTGTTCGACATGGCGAAAAAATACGCTGACTCGGCCGACGTTGTTGCTGAGGCCCTTGATGACAAAAAAGGCACCCCGACAGAAAGAGCAGAAGGGCACCGATGATGCTGCCCCGACTAAAGCCGGGCACCGCAAACGTAAGTCGGACGACTTCATTGTGGCAGTCGGTCACAACTGTCTTCAACCTCCTAGAACTAAAGATTATCAGAACGACAAGTGACATGTTCGGGGGGTCACAAGCTCAAATGCAAGGATGGCATCCCCACTTCCAACTTGTGCAATACCGAATAGCTAAGTTACTTTCTGATAAATATTCCTCACTCGGCCTCGCTAATGCCGCAGCAGCTTACACCTAATAGGTGTACATTCTGCGCATTTTTTGTTTTTTTGCTTTTAATGATTGCAAAAGTACTTAAGTAGCACAAATTCCGATCTGTGAAGCTTTGCTCCATGAAAGACGAACTCAAGTCACCCAAAATGCGTGTCTGGAAAAGAGCCATGAGCTGACTCCCGACGCTAGGGGGCTATGACTAGTCGGGCAGAGTGTTTAAACGTAAGGGGTCAACTACTCGGGAAAATTAATATCAAAAAGAGAAGGAACACATATTTACATCTATTATAAAATAGATCAATTTTTTTCGGGTGATTGTTTTCTTCATCAGATGCTACTCATCCGATATGTTTATAATGCAGGGCCAGTTCCGGATACGCGTAACAGGAACTCGGGGCTACGAGCCTATCTCCTACGCTCGGGGGCTGGACCAGTCTACCATGATACACTTGGAGAGTGACGCTTCAAGAATTACTTGGAATACTCCACGAGGGCTATTGTCCGAGTACTCACGCCAGTCGGGACTCGAATGTCACCTTTACTTTGGTACGCTCCATGTGGTCTAATAACCGACCTCCGGCACCGGTCGGGGCTCAGGTACCACTTGGCTGGGTAGGGTACGCCTCATGAGGGTCGCCAGCCGAATCCTATGCTAATACTAGGTTCGGGTGTCTTATTGGGTCACAACTCTGCTGGGTAAGGTACGCCCCATGAGGGTCGCCAGCCAAATCCTATGCTAATGCGAGGTTCGAGTACCTTATTCAGCTAATAACCGACCTCCGGCACCAGTTAGAGCTCGGGTACCACTCTGCTGGGTAGGGTACGCCCCATGAGGGTCGCCAGCCGAATCCTATGCTGATGCAAGGTTCGGGTACCTTATTTGGACATAAATCTGTTGGGTAGGGTACGCCCCATGAGGGTCGCTAGCCAAATCCTATGCTATTGCGAGGTTCGGGTACCTTATTCGGCTACAATTTTGTCAGGTTGGGTATGCCCCAAGAGTGTCGCCAGCTGAATCTTGCGCTAGCACAACGTTCGGGTACCTATCTGGCAAAAACATGGCAACAAACCACTACTAGAGCTTTAAGTCGGGAGCAGCATCAAACCCGAAATCTACAAAGGTGCTCATTATTTTTCAAGACTGGGAGACTCCAATCGTTCGATTTTCACCGGAAGACGAACTTCCTAAAGATTACAACCAAGTCGAGTAAATTAAGCGACGGAGCCAAACCTTTATTGTAGACAGAGAAGACCTGTATCATCGAAGCTCATCCGGAGTTCTCATGCACTGTGTCACACCTGAGGAGGGCAAGCAGATCCTGTAATATACCTACTCGGGCATTTGTGGCAACCATGCTGCATCCAGTACGTAAGTCGGAAAGGCTTACGGACAAGGATTCTTTTGGCTGATTGCGGTTACCGACGCTGAAGTACTCATCCTGACATGCGAGGGATGCCAATTTTATAAGGGCTGCGCTGGGTAGGTCGGTTTAGGCCAGCTTATTCAGTAATAGGCCAAAGATATGAGTTCTTAAATAGCATGCCTAGTGGGCCGCCCGCTGGTCGCGTTAAAATTGCGATGCAAGTGCTATTTTACAAGAACCGATTAAATAATCAGATACGCTTCATGCTAAGCCTACAGCCAGGTGTATACATTCGGGTATCTTGATTATTTTAAGGTATTGAGGATATATCCTTATAAGGATTGATAGCTGGTCTCTATTAAAATTGGAGATGTAGGTATCTCTCAAGTACATCTGGCCACATATTGAGTTAAAATCCATGAAGTGGCACTCAGCTTACAAGCTTAGCCAACAATTGCCCTGAGCAAAAATTATTCCTGCTGACATGATGCTGAAGAGTCTACATACCATGTAGTATACTACTCAGGAAAGACTACAAGGTTAAAGATCTTTGACTTTATGTTTTATTGTTTCACAATTAAGCACAAAGTCGGGGGCTACACCTAATAGGTGCGTCTAGTCAGTGCACACTATTCATATTTTTTTATGAAGCCCTTGATAGCCTCATTGCCAGCTAACATGAAGCAGGACTCGGGAGAAGAAGCACTCGGACAAAGAGTACTCGGGAGCAATGCACTCGGGAATTCTTCACCGTGGAGGATGAGCACTCGGCATCAACCGTGACTCAACTATGAAGGTCCCTTGCAGAGCCCCACCGTCGGTGGCTTCATTCTGCCGTCGCCCACTGCCTCCCGCTGTCGAGGCCATGGGCCCTGGGTACCTCATGAGAAGCATTTGGGCCACTCGGACAGAGGATAGGCCTAACCTTGTAATTAGGGATACAATAGGACTCGGCACATATAACCTTGTATGACAAAGAAAGGATATAGTCCTAGTCGAACACGTTGTATTCCTAGAAGGAAATCCCTTGGTCAGAGTCTGACTGGGATTCCTACTTTGTAATACTATCCCCCGGTATATAAGGGGAGGCAGGGCGCCCCCTGAGGGCAGAAGAAGAACAATCTCACCAGAGAAACCTCAAAGGCAATACACCACAACTGGATGTAGGGTATTACCTCATCTCGAGGGCCTGAACCAGTATAAATTATTTTGTGTTCCTTTGCAATCCATCAAGTTTAGGTCTCACGAGTAGCCCTATATTATTATTGCCGATACAAAACATCGACATCCGCCACTGGCCGCCATCGTGTCTTGATCCGCCAATCCGAGCTGACCACCTCACTCCCCATCCCCTCATTTAGCGGCACCGCCATGCTCCGCCGCCGGCTCGCCGCAGTTCGCCGGCACCACTCGGACATCGTGCGCCGTCGATTTCCCCTGGCCGGCCTCTCCCTTCCTTTCTCGCTATGTCATGTGGGCCGCCATTTGTGAGCCACTGACATGTGGACCCCACCCCTTCACAAACCCTAGGGCCGCTGGCCCCCTCACCTAGGCCGCCCCAGCCAGCCCACGGACCAACCTCCCGGAGTCCCCCTTCTCTCCCGGACCGAGGCCCAATAGGCCGCCGTCCCCAGCCTCATCTCCCTCTCAGCCCATCTAGTCTCTCCCTCTCACTGACCTAAGGGCCCACGAGTCAGCTAAGGGGAATATTCCCTCGGCATATTCCGTTTCCAATCTAAATAATCCCTTCTAATTCCTAGAAAAATTCTTTAAACTTCAAAAATTTATATCTCCTCATTCATAACTCTAATCGACCCCGTTCAAGTCTCGAAATTTTTCTAAAATTGAGATCTACCTTATGGAACTATTAGTTATTAATAATAGTGTTTTATTTCTAGGGTTGTGTGTGGTTTTCTTTTGTTTACGTGTAGTCGACAATGACGGAAGTTCTTTCGGACGAGGATTTTTGAAGATTTTGAAGACGAAGGCTGAGGCAAGTGACTCTTTAACCATATTACCCCTAGTTTACAAAATGTTTTATTTGCAAAATTTCATTGTTAAGTGCGCACAATAATGTGACCAACCTCGGTTTGCGTGGCAACCCAACAGACCCACCTAGTAGCTGCACTATCTCGTTGTTGACACCGAAAATCATCGGCAGCGTTGAGAATGAGCCGATGATATGGTTCGGCGCGCTAGACACGCGAAGGCCTGGGAGATCTTCTTAACTCCAGTGCAGATCCTAAATTTGAGGTTCGTAGGCGTGCCAGTCAATTTGACCCCGCAATTGACAAGGAGATAGACAAAGTTAGATCATTGATCCAATCGGCCAACCAGTCGATATAGAATTCCTCCAGCCGATTGCCGATAATAACTTGTACATCAGCTAGAAGCCGATGTTGCTATAAGCAAATAATAAGCCAGCTGACTGCCGAAAAAACACTTGGACATCGGCTAAAAGTCGATGATAGAATAGATAGGCAGAATCATAATCAAGACAATGCAGTTGGCTTTATCTATTGAAAGATAACTTATCGGCTAGGCACTCCGATAAAACATCGCAAAAACACCCATCGGCTTAACAAGGATAAATCTATCATTATCAATCTAGTAGGTCAAACTTAACTGATGCAGCATAAATTAATAATGATAAAAGAACCTCGATGAGCCGATGGATCTAATGCAATCGTGATGGACTATATGATAACTTATCGGCTATACATCCCAATAAGACGCCTGCATAAAATCTATCAACCTAGCAGGAATAACTTATTACTAGCAGTTTAGTAGGTTGGACCCAACCGATGCAGCACAAACTGACGATAAATTACACCCAGTAAGCTGATAAATCTACGCACGCGTGATGTGATATATCCACTCGGCCTAAGAGATCAAACTTAACTGATGCAGCCGTAGACAGAATAGATACACCGTGGTAAGCCGGCTACCGTAGATCAGCTAGAATATCGGACCTAACCGAGGAAGTCCTAGCCGATAAGGTAGTCGGGGTAACGAGACTTACCCTCTCGCAGGAGTTCGGACCTAACCGATGCAGCCCGGCTCGAGAAGCAAGAACCCATCGAAAAGGGTGGCGATGCGCCGAAGTTGTATTGATCTGTGTGATAATTTACATGGTCCCCGGGCATACGTATTTATACCCTGAGTTGATACAGTCCTGATCGGATACGAAACAGGAGTTTCCTAACTATAAAAGGAAAAATAACAAGTCCTGATTGGACACGAGATCAGGTTTTCCTAAAAATCATTAAAGCTACCTAATTTATAGATAAACTAATTAACTGCCATGCTGTGGTCTTCACGATTTCTTCTTGAATTCGGCTTCCTCTGGATTAGCTTCCATCGCCTGATATAGCCTCTTTCCTTAACCGAACATGATAACGAACCGTACCAAATTTTGGTGTTAACACTCATATGTCTTGAAAATCCTATTCCTTGTCGCTCCATGTCGATGTTTTACACCGGCAATAAATATATGGGGCTACTCGGCGGATGGAAACTCGGTGGATTGCAAAGGAAGACAGGGAGATTTTATACTGGTTCAGGCCCTCGATGTGAGGTAATACCCTACGTCCAGTTTGTATGTATTCCTTTGAGGATTTGCGGTGGTGATTCTGGTGAACCAACTCAACCTGCCCTCATGGGGCGCCCTGCCTCCCCTTATATACTGGGGGACAGGGTTACAAGGTAGGAGTCCCCATCGGATTACGACTAGGAGATCTCCCCTTAGAGATATAACACACCCGACTAGGACTATATATTCCTTTCTATACAAGGCGAAGTCTGCCGAATCTAGCTATATCTCTAATTACAAGGCTAGGCACATCCTCTGTCCGAGTGGCCCATATGCTTGTCATGAGGTACCCGGGGCCCATGGCACCCACAGTAGCCCCCGAGACCTTCATAGTTGAGTCACAGCTGATGCCGAGTGCTCATCCTCCACGGTGAAGTCTTCCCGAGTGCATTGCTCCCGAGTACTCTTTGTCTGAGTGCTGCTTCTCCCGAGTCCTGCTTCATGTCAGCTGGCGGCGAGGCTATGAAGGTCTCGATGTAGATGTTGGAATAGTGTGCGCCGAATAGGCGCACCTATTAGGTGTAGCCCCCGACTTTGTGCTTAATTGTGAAGACAATTAATCATAAAGTCAAAAGATCTTTAACCTGGTAGTCTTTCCCAAGTAGATTACTACTGGTATATGAGACTCTTCGGTATCATGTCAACCGGAATATGATTTATAGTCTTGCCGAGTAAGATGTTACTCGTATATAGGACTCTTCGACTTCATGTCAGTCGGAATGTGTGTTTATAGTCTTGCCGAGTAGGATGCTACTCGTATATGGGACTCTTCAGCGTCATGTCAGCTGGAAAGAGAGGTTTATAGTCTTTCCCGAGTAGTATACTACTCGAAAATCAGACTCTTCAGCTTCATGTCAGCTGGAAAAGGTGTTTATAGTCCTTCCCGAGTGGCGTCCCATTCGGAAGTTAGACTCTTCAGCTCGTCAGCTGGAAGATTGTTTATAGTCTTTCCCGAGTAGTGCACTACTCGAAGGTTAGACTCATCCGCGTCATGTCAGCGGGAATGAGAATTTTATAGTCTCTCCCGAGTAGTGTACTACTCGAAAGTTAGACTCATCCGCGTCATGTCAGCGGGAATGAGAATTTTATAGTCTCTCCCGAGTAGTGTACTACTCGAAAGTTAGACTCATCCGCGTCATGTCAGCGGGAATAATGCTGCTCATGGCAACTGGTGGCCACGCATATAGGCCGAGTACCACTGTATGAAAAATAAATCCATTACGTGGTTAGGTGTACTCGAGAGAGATACCTGTATCTCCAATTTCAATGAAGACCAGCTTGTGATCCTTGTAAGGATGTATCCTCGAGACCTGGCGGATAAGACAGATACCCAAACATATATGTTTAGCAATAAGGCTCTCATGAAGGATATCTGTTTACCTCATCGGTTCCTGTGGGTAGCACCAGCGCTATAATTTCAACTCAGCCTGCGGGCGGCCCACATGGAGCATGCTACTGTAGGAACTCATATCTTGGTGGCTGCTACCAAATAAGCCGGCCTGAGCCGACTTATCCAGCATAGCTCTAGAGAAGTATCATCCATTGCATGTCAGGATGAGTTTTTTGGTGTCGGTAACCGCAATCAGCCAAAGAAATCCTTATTCGCAAGCCTTTCCGACTTACGTTCTGGATGCAAACTGGTTGCCACATGTACCCGAGCAGGTATGTTGCAGGATCTGCTTGCCCTCCTCAGGTGTGACGCAGTGCATGAGAACTCCGGATGCACTTTGACGATGTAAGTCTTCTCTGACTTGGGAAAAGCCGAACAAGGTACCCGAACCTTGCATTAGCAGAGGGTTCGGCTGGTGACCCTCATGGGGCGTACCCTATCCAACAGAGTTATAGCCAAGCTAGGCACCCGAATCTTGCATTAGCATAGGATTCGGCTGGCGACCCTCATGGGGCGTACCCAACCTGACAGAGTTGCGGCCAAATAAGGTACCCGAACCTAGCATTAGCGTAGGATTCGGCTGGCGACCCTCATGGGGCGTACCCTACTTAGCCGAGTAGTACACAGCCCCGACTGGCGCCGGGGGCCGATTGTTAGCTCCCATGGAGCGTATCGGGGAAGATGACGTCCCGACTGGCGCAAGTACTCGGTGAGTAGCCCTCATGGAGCATCCCGAGTGTATTTTGGCAGACTTGTCCAGCCCCGAGCGTAGGAGATAGGCTCGAAGCCCTGAGTTCCTGTCACGCATATCCGGAGCTGAGCCTGCAATATAAAAATATCGGATGAGTAGCATCTGATGATGAAAAATAATCACCCGAATAAAATGTATTTTACAATGTATGTAAATACTGTTCTTCCTCTTTTTGATATTAATTTCCTCGAGTAGTTGACCCCTTACGTTTAAGCACTCTGCCCGACTAGTCATAGTCCCCTAGCGTCGGGAGTTGGCTCATGGCTCTTTCCCAGGCACGCGTTTTGGGTGACTTGAGTTCGTCTTACATGGAGCAGAGTTTCACGGATCGAGATTTATGCTACTCGAGTACTTTTGTAATCATTTAAGAGCAAAACGGAAAAAAGTAAATCCGCAGGCTTATACACCTATTAGGTGTAAGCGGCTGTGGCACTAGCAAGGCCGAGTGAGGAGATGTTTATCAGAAAGCGACTTAGCTGTTCGGTATTTGGAGTGGGGATGCCATCCTCGTGTTTGAGCTTGTGAGCCCCCGAGCGTGTCACTTGTTGTTCTGATAATCCTCAGTTGTTGAAGGTCGAAGGTGGTCGTGACGACTGCCACAATGGAGCCGTCTGACTTGCGTTTGCGATTCCCAGCTTTAGTTGGACCGCGTCGTCGGTGTCGTCCCGCTTCTTCTGTCAGGGTGACTTGTTGTCATCGAGGGCCTCGGCAACAGCGTGGCCGAGTCGGCGTACTTGTTTGCCATGTCGAATAGGGCCTTGACAGAGTTGGGAGGCTTCCGAGTGAATTTGTCGATGAACGAGGTGTCTTTGACTCCTTTTCGAAAGGCGGCGATGACGACCTCATCCTTGACGTTCGGGATTGAGTTCCTCCTCTCAGAAAACCTCTTGATGAAGTCACGAAGAGACTCGTTCTTCCTTTGGCGCAACTGATATAGGTGGTACTCGGAAGATGGCCTCTCGTATTTCCCTGGAAGTTGGTGATGAACCGTTCCCGGAGTTCTCCCCAAGAGCGATTGATCGCTTTGGGAGTCCTGTTAGCCATGTCCTCGCTGAGTCGGCTAGAGCGACTGGAGGTAGTTAGCCATGACTTTGTGATTTCCCCAGCTGCTCGGATCGCCAGAGTGTAGACCGTGAGCCAGGACTCGGGGATTAGTCTTGCCATCGTATTTGTTGATGCCTGTAGGCTTGAAACTTGACGGCCAGTCGACTTGTTGTAGCTCCTGAGTGAAGGCCGGTACTCCTTCGTCTTCATGAGGACTCCGACCTCGACTACGGCGGCGAAACCGCTCGTAGTGGAGGCCGAATTGCTCGTTCTCGTCTTCCAGTTGGCGTTGCTCGTCTTCTTCTCGTTTGCGCCGAGCATTAATGTCTTGCTGAAGGTCGCGCCGCAGTCGGTCTCGGAGGTCCTGGTTGTCCCGACGGTCGCTTCGACGTTGCCGGTTGTTGTGGTTGCCGAGTGACATCTGGCTTGACTCCGCGTGCTGCCGACTAGAGCCGGCCGCTCGACGTTGCTTTGAGGTGGATGAGACTGCCGCTGGGGAAGTTGACCGATTGGTCGGTATGAGGGTATCTCCCGACTGTTGGTGCTGCTGACATGCAGCAGCGGTAAGCATGGCTTTTATCCTTGCGATCGTCGGGGTGGCCTGGTGATCAGGCCCAAGTTGGACCGTGTCCAGTAGGGTTGCGGCGGCCACGATGTTCTGTTGTGGAGTAACGAAGACATCGTGGTCACCGACTCGGGTTTGGAGGGTTTGTTGCTGAGAGGTTCGCCCAGCCCTGCGTAGATCGTCGTTGCGGGCGTGTAGGCGTCTTGCTTCTTCCTCCTATTGTTCTCGTAGTCAGCAGGCCTCCTCCTCTTGTTGTTCGCGTAGTCGGCGTGATTCCTGAGTAGGAGTAGAGCCTTTGGATGCCATGAAGATTTCTCGTGGCGGAGAGAAGCTTGCCAAGCTGGTATCCGACTTGGAGCCGGAATCCGACTGGGAGTCGTAGTCCGACTGAGAGTCGTAGTCGGAATAGTTGATGGGGGTGAGTGTAACTCCGACCTCCCTAGATCCGACCTCGAGCGGCTCGGGGCCGTATCCGAGTCGAACTCCAGGGGATTGGGTTTGCCGTGTCGGATGTAGATTGTAGATATCCACGGCGTCACCGAGTCCGAACGGGAAGTTGACGATCTCTTCCCTTCTCGGCCCGATCTCGGCCGGCTCAGAACCGAGTCCGAGTCGAACACTGGAAGGAAGAGTTGTCCCTAGACTCGGGCGTATTGGAGATCGCCGCAGCATGTCGTCGAAGATTGCCGCAGCGTCGTGTGGGCCGACTGGCGCGGAGTCAGCTGGTTCCTCGGCCGGTTGGATTGGGTCCGTGTCGGCCTGGGTGAGATTGCCGATCTGGTCGGCGACGAAGTCGAGGCTTCCGAATGCGATTGTATCTCCGGGGGAGAGTTTGCCGCCGACGACTTCGGTTGCTGGATCCATCGAGCTTGTAGATGTAGATCGCGCCGAAGCCCCTACCTGGCGCGCCAACTGTCGATGTTTTACACCGGCAATAAATATATGGGGCTACTCGGCGGATGGAAACTCGGTGGATTGCAAAGGAAGACAGGGAGATTTTATACTGGTTCAGGCCCTCGATGTGAGGTAATACCCTACGTCCAGTTTGTATGTATTCCTTTGAGGATTTGCGGTGGTGATTCTGGTGAACCAACTCAACCTGCCCTCATGGGGCGCCCTGCCTCCCCTTATATACTGGGGGACAGGGTTACAAGGTAGGAGTCCCCATCGGATTACGACTAGGAGATCTCCCCTTAGAGATATAACACACCCGACTAGGACTATATATTCCTTTCTATACAAGGCGAAGTCTGCCGAATCTAGCTATATCTCTAATTACAAGGCTAGGCCCATCCTCTGTCCGAGTGGCCCATATGCTTGTCATGAGGTACCCGGGGCCCATGGCACCCACACTCCACCTCAGTGTTACCTCGGCATCCGTGCTTTATGAGCATGGATATCGACGGTTCCACCCAAATCGCTTGTTGTCGATATGGGAAAACTTGGGTTTATAAAACCTTTTTAACCCAACATGCGGTGTCGGCATGTTTTCAAATGAAAAATGGTTTGCGAAAGCTCGTGATGCAAAGTGATCGCCTTGATAGGGTTGCTTTGTATTCACATATAAGGACTGATTCCTTGGGGAATTGCACTGATCATAGTATAGTGCAACCACACGGGCGGTATGGGACGCCCCTGGCTAAGTATTCAGCCGGAAAAGGGTTACCTCGCATTCCAGTAGTGTGGAACGCGGGATAAGTTGTTTGGGGGTATCTCCGTGCTCCTGAGTAGAGCAAGAAAGGGAAGCTTGCCCAGTAGTTGGTCGAGGACTTTGGGGTGATTTGCAAGCTGGATGCTTGATTAAGAATTGGCCCATCTATTAGCCATGAGGTACCCTGGGATGGCTCCTAAAAGGCCTTGTTGTGAACCTCCCCTGCTAGGCCAGTGAGGGAATAAGCTCATGTCGTGTGGAAAAAGCGTGCACCTCTGCAGAGAATTGAACTATTCGAACAGCCGTGCCTATAGTCATGGGCGATGTGAAGTGATTCCTCTAGCGTAGCTTTGTTTTTATAAAATATTTGCAAAGTACGTTTGTGGTTGGGAACCGTTACCAGAATCGGCCAGGATGGCTGATGGATGACCATTACATGGTCTGAAACGACCCTGTGTGGACCAGGATGTCAGATGAAATCATAGATCAGGCTTCCCAAGCGGAAGCAGTGTGTTGGAGATATGATGGCTCTAGGAGCCAAAGTTGAGATGGTGAGATGGATGATGTCCTAAAAAGGACGAAAGTGAAAGGAAAATAATAGAGAAACAATGAAAGGAAAGCTGCCTTATGGCAGATACTTTAAATCAGTGTCGAGGTTAGGCAACCGGTATGGGAATAGACTTGAACAGTAACTGTAATCAACTAAAATTTGTTTTGTCCGCTTGAGTTGTTGCAAAGCAATTCACAGACAGGATAGAGGCGAGAGCTTCTTTCCAGTTACACCTAAGACACCCCACACTCAGGGTTTTGAAAATGTTTCAAAAGAAAAGTTTGTGAAATAAACGCCAGCCATACTTTGGAGCCTACATATTCACACTTTCCTAGTGGCTTGCGGAGTACGTAAGTACTCAATCATTGTTTTTCCCCTCAAGAAGTTGAAGCTAAAGACTTAGGGTTTCTTTCCTAATCCCAAGCCGTTGCTTGTGGATTGGGTTCCCGCTGCGCTATCGTTCTACTACTGCTTCTCTGTTTGCCGGTTACATTCTAGGAGTCGTTCCGAAGGTGTGACCTCCTATAAGGTATAATATATTTTTATTTAGTTGCAATGATACATCTCAGTTGACCGTGGGTACTAGTAAGGTTTCCTGGGACTGATACTATTATCACGATTCCGTGGGAGTCGGTTCACGTCGATCTCCTATGGCACATCCTCTCTGGTGTCATTGTAGGTGGTGCCAGGGCAGGATGTGACATATTATATTAATTCTAATTGGTATACATTTGAGCAAGCATAAATTGCAACTGAACTAGAAACAATATTGCATTTTTTTCAAAAGAAATCCAAATTGTAAAGAAACTATTACCTTACTTTCAGGAACTGCATATACTCTTTGTGAACTAAGCATATACAACTTATATAATTAGAGTCCTTGTAGTGGAACCTACTTGCTTGTGTTCAAGTCCTATACTTGACACATTTGCTCGCATTTTTCTGAGATTTTATCCAATCTCAATAGATAGTACATGCATATATGGGTCAATGATAGAACACATACCCGCTCTATGTGAGGGTAGGCATCTGTTGGAGTAGGACTAGGCGCCATACCCTTATTCGACAAACACTCGATAAGGATAACTACCTACTAACAGTTGATCTATTTTTGCCAAGTATAGGTATGGAGAAAAGTTTTCGATCAGTCTGAGGGAGAAAACATTTCGCCAGTACATGGGGTCGAGAATATTTTGCCAAGCGGACCAGGATGAAGGGGTGAGAACATTTCACCCAGAAGGCTTGAAAAACTAGGAGCCAAGGCGAGGCTTGCAATATATGCCATGAAGAGAGAATATTCTCACAAGTGGCGAGGGGACTAGCTCCAACCACTCATGACAGTTGTCCCCAAGTGGTCCACAAAAAGCCTTGAATTACCTAGTTTACCCCCCCCCCCCGGGGGGGGGGGGTTAGTGGTCCTCAACGGGGCACCTTTGTAACTTCCCTATGTGCTTCCCAGGCTATAAAAGTTGGGCAAATCCCACTGTAATGGATATATTACATTTTTACAGGAACAGTGGCTAAGTGCTTTATTTCCTTGATTACACTTTACAAGGATAGGCGGGTGAAAACATTCTGCCCGCTTATCCCCTTTTCTCTTGTCCGTGACCTAAGTTCCTATTGACAATCAAATTTGGCACTAGAACAAATTTATAGCAAGTTTAGGCCAGATTTGGAATAAACCGGAGCTTTCCCATGGAAGCCGGTCTGACCACCGTTGTGTGGCCGATCGGACCAGATGGTGAACTGCGGTTAGACCGCAGGTGTTCGGGCAGTCGGACCAGCAGCCCCGAGTCCAGGTCCAATTAAGACAGTTCTCGTGTTTTCTTTGGTGTACACGGGATTTCTTAAGTTCTAATTGATCTCTAAGCATGATAGGACGTGAAAATGGCTCTGTGGAGGCAAGACCAACCCCTTTATAAGGGCTTTTTCTGATTCAATTGATCTCATGCCCCGACAACCGACAATCGATCAATCAAATCATTCTATCTTTCTACTTTTTAGCCATGTTTTCTACTTACCTTTTACCTAGTACCTAGTTCGCCCATCTTTGTCAAATTGCGTTGTAAATCATCCGCCTTCATTGCGAGAATGCGATATCCTTTTCTAGGTTTGTCCCGTAAACCTTCCGATTTGCCCACGAGACAGGTGTTTACCTTCATATCGATCTAAATCGGCCTAGAGGCTGGTTTCGATCTCTACATCAGCTCCGTTAGTCAGTTTGTAATTTCTAAACCTGTCATGGTTAGGAGCTTCTAACAATCAAGGTGGTTGGTGACTCTGTAACACCGCAAAGCATTAGGTGACTCTGTGTTGGCCGAAAAAAGCGCCAATACGAATTGGCAACTCCGCTGGGGAAAAATATTTCGGCCCAAAACAATACAACCGAAATTAATCAAGAAACGTCTTCAACAACCATGACAAACCGAAACGGCACGAGGTTGAAGAACTAGTGGTGGCCATGGAGAAGGCAATGCTCGCATGCTATGTCAAGACCCCTCACGGCGTCATCAAGAAGATCGTGCCGCTACCTACATTCATCATGCCGGATGAGGTAACCTCCGATACTTCCAATATATTCCCCGTTGTCCAAAAGAATATTGCTCGTTCTATAGATACATCTGTCAATATTTATATGGATAAACTAGATGATGCTTTAGATAATAGATTAAATAATATCACTAAACAAATTGGCTCTATGACGGCCAATTTTCAATTGTCTAACGCTATCCCTAGTTTTGTCCCTGTACAACACATCTATGACACAATGGAAGGATCAATGGGTATCCATATAGCCGATTACACAGGAATCGGCTTTCCTGAAAACCTGACGGCCGGTCAGACCGGGCTTCCTATAGCCAGTCCGACTGCACCACAGCCAGTTAGACCGTGCCCCTTATGGTCGATCAGACCGGGCTTTCTCACGGTCAGCCCGTGTCTTCCATCGCCGGTCTAACCGCATCACTGGCCACCGGTCAAACCGAGCCCTGGGCCGGTCCAACCAGATATCTAGCCAGTCAGACCGGGCTGCCTACAGCCGGTTAGACCGATGCCATGGTGCCTTTTCAATATTTTTATGCCACAACTAATGGTACTGGTTTTGATAGTTATATGCATCCTGTTAGTACTATTAGTCCTATCACTCCACCTACACTTCATATGGGCACTGATGGTTACTATGAGCCAATCCCAAACCATGGATATGATGGATTGACACAAAATGTGCATTATGGCCAGCAGGAGGTTTGCTCTCAAAACATTGTTGTGCCCATACCCTTTAGGTCACAAGTACAAGAGGATAGTCAATTAAGGCTTGAAGATTCCGAAGATTTGCATTAACAAATACGTGCCATAGTTAGAGAAGCTTTTAGAATTGAGCCAAAGGATGAGGCTAGTCAAAAGCCCTATCTGAATTATTTTGAAATAATCCCATATCCTTGTGATTTCGAAGTGCTGGAATTTGTAAAATTTAGTGGCGAGGATGATAGAACTCCATGGGAACATATAGATCAGTTCCTAGCACAATGTGGTAAGGCAAGTAATTCTAAGACATTTAAAGTGCGTTTATTTCCTTTCTCTTTATCCGGCACTGCATTTACATGGTTTACTTCTTTACCTCCATCGGAACAAAAGTTTTATGATTATTTTTATATTAGAGAAATGAACTTTGGCTATCTCGATTAAAATCGGTTAAACAACAACCTGATGAATCTGTGGCTGCTTACATCAAGAGATTTAATGATATTGAAAGCCAATGTTTTTATCAAATGCTTACTAATAGAGGATTGATAGAATTTGCTTGTGATGGATTACTTGACCCTATTAAAGAAAAATTGAATGGGCATGTATTTCTTGATGTTAGTCAGTTATTGCAAGAAACTCTGGCTCAGGAAAGCCAAGTTGATGATAATAGTTTGCATACTAATTTAAGCGATGATGCAAAAGCGAATATAGCCAAACCAAATGATGGTTAGGATTGTGTTATAAATAATGGTGAAGTATCTTTGTCATCAAAGATTGAATCACAGATCGGTCATATTAGTATTGATCAAGAAATTGATAATGTCTTGCAAGGTAGTGACGAGGTAGAATCCAAAATAGTTATGCATACATATGAAAAGCCATGTCTTGAGAATATAGATTCGGTTCCATACCCGCAAGGATTTGAAGTGCCTGAGTTCGTAAGATTCACAGGTGAGGCTGGTAAAACTGCAATTGAGCATATCGGCCAATTTATTGATCAATGTGGAGAGGCTGGTAGCGATGATATATTAAAGATAAAATTGTTCCCACTTTCTTTATTGGGCATTGCATCTACATGGTTTATTTTACTTGCTCCAAATTCTATTTCTACTTGGTCTCAAATGGAGCACAAGTTTCATGATTATTTTAGAGATGCAAGTGTAATAGAGCAAGACCGGTTATTGATTTATCGGTTGTTTGTGAAGACATTTCGGTTACACAAGTGACAAGACCAAAATTGTCCATGATCGTCTTCCCATTGTTCCTATAGACTTTGATAACAAGAAAGTGTTGATTTAGCCAAGTCAAGCCGAATCCACAAGAGGGAAGAATGTTATTACTGGGAATCCTCGGGCCCGAGATGATTAGGCTCAAGAGTGCCAAGGCCGAAGATCGCAAGGTTAAAAAGATGAACCATCTAATTCTAAAAAGACCACAAAGCCAAAGCTCACATTTGAGATGCTTATGGCTAAATACAAGAAGGGATATGCTGGTCAACGATTCAATGGTCGGCCTAATAATTAAAAAAAACCAAGATCGCCTCCTAGGGAGAGATTTAGTCAAACGTCATAGTAATCGGAGTCATCAACGATACCAACTCCATGTGAACCTCCAATTGTGACACTATGGTATCTATGTCCAATATTGCCACCCGGTTATCTTTCTCCATATTACATGTCGTGGATGTCTCTATTAACGATGCCATTTTCGTACTCATCGCATATGTCAGTTCATCAAGGATGGGTGGAACCACAAAGATCAGTACCAAGTTGTTCATTTAATTCGCCCGTTCCAAACAAAGACCATTTTCATGCAAACAATTAGTCTGGTGAACCAAAAGCGAAAAAAGTGAAGAAGGTATAGGTAAAGAAGGAAACCAAGACTCCAGAGGTAGTTAATGTCAAAGTAAGGTCAAACGAGGTCCCAATACCTTTTGGACATACTGTAGAAGTCAACCAAACCAAAGAGACCAAAGTCTGACCGGAGACAAAGCCGGTCTAACCGCCGCCTACAGTTGGTCTAACCGATGTAGGAAGACCGATCAGACCGGGGACCAAGCCGGTTTGACTGATGCCAAGATAGAAAAGGAAAAGGTTGAGAGTGCAGGAGCTTTGGCCGTAGTTAAAGGTAACAAAAATGAATACTTAGCTACAAGGACTAAATCACAGCCGAAGTGGGCACCTTCTGGTCTATCCTGCTGTCAAAAGAGGAGGCTACAACGTCTTCGGGCCCAAGAACAAAAGGAGAAAGATGCCGAGGAAGAAAGAGGTGTGTCGAATAAATTAAAGCCTCAGACAGTACCTAAGCAAGTGTGGAAGCCTAGGGTAGCATAGGTTAAAAGATAGGTGATTTCTCTAAGTGATGGTGAATCCGATTTGTCGAAAGAAGTGTCACCGGTCATTATAGATGATTCTCCTCCACATGATGCTATGGATATTAATACAATATCTATCTTGCCTTCAAAATTGAGCACTAAGAAAAGCCGATTTTGCTTGGGGGGCAAGACATCAATATATTAATAAGTGTATCAAGAGAAGCGAATGGCAGGGAGTACATCATTATAGTTTTGGGAGCCGCTGTTTGTTTGATGCTAAGGCGAGGTATGTGTTTGTTATATCCATCATTGCATTATGTCTACGCCAAGTTAAAAATTACTTGTTATCTAGCGCATGTATTTTTGCTTGTTGAGTCGATATTATTGAATACATGTTGCGAAGGCCAATTCAAAGTGATAGAAATTGACAATTTGATATATGCTTTAATTAAATATGATTTGGCTTATATGTTTTGAAATCTATGAAAGGCCAAACTGAATATGGTTTATTATGGATCACCATGTTAATATGTTTTATCGATATTACACCATGGAAACTTTGTTTCTTAGTAATTCGGCTTATATGAATGGCCAATGTTTTGGTTTTTGCTATAGTATCACATAATGGTTATTTTTGCAATTATTAGAATATTTTGAATCTCTTCTTGAGCCGAATGCTTATATTTGCAATTCTTAGAATCTATGTGTGTGACATATGATTTTGATGATTCATTATTAATCATGCATCAAGTGGTTGGGATTGTTTAATGATTTATTGTTTCTTTAAATAGCCACTTGGTTAAGTATCTAGACATGTTAGCTTCTTTGAATTCTTTTACAATTTCTTATATGTCTAGAAAAGAGAATATATTAGGTCATGATTTGACACAACAAGCATCTAGCTATGAAGTTAGGAAAGACAATTTTTTGTGTACTACAAAAGCCGATGCTTGATTATGACTGAATATAGAAATTCTGACCGAGGCTAGAATCGGTCTAGCCAAAATTGCAACAGCTTGGGGGCATGAGCTCAAATGTGATCAAATATCCAAATTGGTTGTTTAAAATTCGGTTGATGCTTTAGGAATTCAGGTTAGCAATTGGAGGATTCCATTAGTTGAATGGTTGAGAGATGCAAATAAGAGGGTTGATCAAAGAGTTCAGCGGTAAGCATTTAAGTATACTTAATAGAGGTTCACATCGTTGAACATACAGAATGTTTTGAGGTATTTAGATACTGGTCAATCTGAAATTGCTATGGATAAAGTGCTTTAATGCATTAGTAGAATTTATCAATCGGCTTGGGGGATAATTTATTTTGCCGGATTGATTCTACTAGGTTGAGCAAGGTGATTTATCAGTCCATGACTATAATACATTAATGATGGTAGGGTGACCGATAAGAGTTTGGTTATGGAAGCAGTTGAAAATATGAAAAGGGAAAATCCATGCCGAGTTGTGTGAATCATTCTAGAAAATTATTATTTTGTCGAGGCAATACAAAGAGAATGATTTGCAAGATGCTTAAAAAGTTCATATGGCCGATAGATGATATCACCCTAAGGCCACGTGTTCTATGCTCTTTGGCTCAGGCAGGGGGCATGTGTTGACAATCAAATTTGGTACTAGAACAAATTTATAGCAAGTTTGAGCTATATTTGTAATAAACCGGAGCTTTCCTATGGAGGCTGGTCTAACCACCGTTGTATGGCCAGTCAGACCGGATGGTGAACTGCGGTCAGACCGCAGGTGTCTAGACGGTCGAACCTGAAACCTTGAGTCCAAGTCCAATTAAAGCAGTTCTCATGTTTCCTTAGGTGTACACGGGGTTTCTTGAGTTCTAATTCATCTCTAAGCCTAATCAGACGTGAAAAATGCTCTATGGAGGCAAGGCCAACTCCTTTATAAAGGCTATGACTAATTCAATTAATCTCTCCCCCCGACAACCAACAATCGATCAATCAAATTGTTCTATCTATTTTTTTTAGCCATATCTTCTATTTTACCTTTTATCTAGTACCTAATTTATCCTTCTATCGATGTTTTATATCGGCAATAATAATATGGGGCTACTCGTGAGACCTAAACTTGATGGATTGCAAAAGAACACGAAACAATTTATACTGGTTCAGGCCCTCAAGATGAGGTAATACCCTACGTCCAGTTGTGGTGTATTGCCTTTGAGGTTTCTTTGATGAGATTGCGCTATGCCCCAGGGGGCTCCCTACTCCTCCTTATATACTAGAGGGATGAGGGTTACAGGGTAGGAAACCCAGTTGAATATAACCAAGGGCTTTCCTTATTAGTACATAGAGAGTCCGGTTAGGATTATACCCCTTTCCTTATTATGCAAGGTAATATGAAGCCGTGTCCTACTCTATCTCCAATTGCAGGAGCCGGCCCACCCTCTGTCCTTGTGGCCGTGATTGCCTTCCTTGAGGCACCCGAGGCCCATGGCCTCCATAGTAGCCCCTGAGACCTTCATAGTTGAGTCACAGTTGATGCCGAGTGCACATCCTCCATGGTGAAGAGATTCTCGAGTGCTTGCTCCAGAGTACTCACTGTCCGAGTGCTTCTTCTCCCGAGTCCTGCTGTATGTCAGCTGGCAACAAGGCTATGAAGGGCTTCATAGAAGAATATGAATAGTGTGCACCGAATAGGCGCACCTATTAGGTGTAGCCCCCGACTTTGTGCTTAATTATGAAACAATTAAACATAAAGTCAAAGATCTTTAACCTTTTAGCCTTTCTCGAATAGTATACTATCCAGAAATTAGACTCTTTAGCATCATGTCATCTGGAAGTATTTTTGCTCAAGGCAATTTTGGCTAAGCATGTAAGCAGAGTATCACTATGGAGTAAATCCAATGTATGATAAGGTGTACTTGAGAGATACCTGCATCCCTAATTTTAATGGAGACCAGCTATTGATCCTTATAAGGATATATCCTCAATACCTTAAAATAATCAAGAAAGCCGAATGTATACACCCGGCTATAGGCTTAGTATGAAGCGTACTGATTATTTAATCGGTTCTTGTAAAATAGCACCTGCATCGTGATTTTAACGTGACCAGCGGGCAACCCAATAGGACATGCTATTTAAGAAATGATATCTTTGGCCTACTATCGAATAAGTCGGCCCAAACCGACATACCCAGCGCAGCCCACAAAATTGGCATTTCTCGCATGACTGAACAATGTCATTGGCGTCGATAACCATACTCGGCCAGAGGAACCCTTGTCTGCAAGCCTTTCCGACTTACGTTCTAGATGCAGCATGGTTGCCACAGATGCTCAAGTGGATAAATTGTAGGATCTGCTTGCCCTCCTCAGGTGTGACGCAGTGCATGAGAACTCTAGATGTGCGTTGACAATATAGATCTTCTCCGACTATGATAAAGCTTTTGCTCCGTCACTTGACTTACTCAGCTTCATTGCGATCTTTAGGAAGTTCGTCTTCCAGTAATAATTGGGGTCTTCCAGTCTTGAAAAATAATGAGCACATAGGTTCCGGGTTTGGTGCTACCTCCAACTAAAAGCTCCAATAGTGGCTTATTTCCTTGGTTTGGCCAAATAGGTACCCGAACGCTGCGCTAGCGGAGGATTCGGCTGGCGACCCTCTTGAGGCATACCCAATCTGGCAAAATTATAGCTGAATAAGGTACCCAAACCTCGCATTAGCATAGGATTCAGCTGACGATCCTTATGGGGCATACCCTACCCAACAGAGTTATGGCCAAATAAGGTACCCGAACCTTGCATTAGCATAGGATTCGGCTGGCGACCCTCATGGGGTGTACCCTACCTAGCAGTGTGGTACCTGAGCCCCGACTGGCGCCGGAGGACGGTTATTAGCCCCCATGGGGTGTACTAAGGTAAAGGTGACATTTGTATCCTGACTGGCACAAGTACTCGGTCATTAGCCCTCATGGAGCATTCCAAGTGATTCTTGAAGCGTCGTACTCCAAGTGTATCATGACAGACTGGTTCAGCCCCCGAGCGTAGGAGATAGGCTCGTAGCCATGAGTTCCTATTACGCGTATCTGGAACTGGCCCTGCATTATAAACATATCGGATGAGTAGTATCTGATGAAGAAAACAATCACCTGAAGAAAATCTAAACATTTTACAATGTATGTAAATATGTGTTACTCCTCTTATTGATATTAATTTCCCCGAGTAGTTGACCCCTTACGTTTAAACACACAGCCCGACTAGTCATAGCCCCCGAGCGTCAGGAGTCGGCTCATGGCTCTTGAGTAGAGACATGTTTTGGGTGACTTGAGTTTGTCTTTCATGAAGCAAAGCTTCATGGATCGAAATTTATGCTATTCGAGTATTTTTGCAATCATGAAGAGTAGAAAATGCGCAGAATGTACACCTATTAGGTGTAAGTAGCTGCGGCATTGGCAAGGCCGAGTGAGGAATTGACGATATCATCCCCCTAGATCCGTTTCCAACTGGCACTAAGCCGTATCCGAGTCAAACCATAGGGAAGTGAGTTGCCTCCTGGCCCATTTAGATGAGAATATCATATAAAGGAAAAAATATTTATCAAAAAGCTACTTAGCTGTTCGGTATTGCATGAGTTGGGAATGGGGATGTCATCCTTGCATCTAAGCTTTTGAGCCCTCGACCATGTCACTTATCATTCTGATAATCTTCAGTTCTAGGAGGTCAAAGACGGTTATTACCGACTACCACAATGAAGTCATCCAATGTGCATTTTAAGTTCCCAGCCTTAGTTGGGGTCGCGTCATCGGTGTCCTTCCGCTCCTTCTGTCGGGGTGCCTTTTTGTCATCGAGAGCCTCAATAATAGCATCGGCCAAGTCAACGTATTTATTCGCCATGTCGAATAGAGGTTTGACAGAACTTGGAGGCTTTCGAGTAAACTTAGCGATGAACGGGGTGTCCTTGACTCCTTTTCGAAAGGCGGCGATGACGACCTTGTCCTTGATCTTCGGGATTGAATTCCTCTTCTCAGAAAACCTTTTGATAAAATCACGAAGAGACTCGTTCTTCCTTTTATGGCACTGATATAGATCGTACTCGGAAGATGGCCTCTCGTATGTTCCTTGGAAATTGGCAATGAAGCGTTCCCGGAGTTCTCCCCAGGAGCCGATTGACCTCTTAGGAAGTCTAGTTAGCCAAGTCCTCTCCGAGTCGGCTATAGGAACTTGGAGGTAGTTAACCATAGCCTTGTGATCTCCTCTAGCTGCTCGGATTGCTAGAGTGTAAACTATGAGCCAAGACTCGGGGTTGGTCATCCCATTGTATTTTTCAATTCCAGTCGGCTTGAAGCCTAACAGCCAGTCGACTTGTTGCAGCTCGTGGGTGAAGGCCGGTACACCTTCATCTATGTGAGGACTCCGACTTCGACTACGGTGGTGAAACCGCTCATGGTGGAGGCCGAACCGCTCGTTCTCATCTTCCAGTCGGCGACGCTAGTCTTCCTCGCGTTCGCGGCATTGTGCGTTGATGTCTTACCGAAGATCACATCGTAGACGGCCTCGGACATCTTGGTTATCCCGATGGTCGTCTTGGTGTTGACGCCGCCGGTTATCATTGTGATTGCCAAGTGACATGTGGCGTGACTCCATGTGCAGTTGACTGGAACCGGCCGCTCTGTGTCGTGTTGAGGCAAATGAGACTGCCGTTGGAGAAGCCGACCGATTGGTCGGTATGAGAGTATCGCCTAACTATTGATGCTGCTAACATGCTACAACGGTGATCATGGCTTTTATCCTTGCTATCGTCAGAGTGGCCTGGTGATCAGGCCCAAACTGTAGTGTATCCAGTAGAATTGCAGCAGCCACAACGTTCTATTGGGGAGTTACAAAAATGTCATGGTCGCCGACTTGGGTTTGGAGGATCTCCTGTTGAGTAGTGTGTCCAACCATGTGCAGATTGTCGTTGCGGGCATCGCGCTCGGCCTGCAGGTGTCTTGCGTCTTCCTCCTGTTATTCTCGTAGTCAGCGGGCTTCCTCCTCTTGTTGATCGCATAGTCGGCATGCCTCCTGAGTGGGAGTGGAACCCTTGGACGCCATGAAGACTTCGCGTGGTGGAGAGAAGCTTGCCGAACTGCTGTCTGACTTAGAGTAGGAGTCAGAGAAGTTGATGGGGGTGGTTACAACTCCAACCTCTCTAGATCCGATCCTGAGCGGCTCTAGGCCGTATCCGAGTCAAACTCCAGGGATCAGGTTTGCCGCATCAAATGTTGATTGAAGATATCCGCGGTGCTACCGAGTCTGAACGGGAGATTGACAATCTCCTCCTCTCTTAGCTTGCTCTCGGCCGGCTCGAGGCCGAGTCCGAGTTGAACACCGAAAGAAAGAGTTGTCCCGAGACCCGAGCATGTTGAAGATTGCCGCAGCATGTCGACGAGGATCGTTGCAGCGTCACCTAGGCCGACCGGCGCAAAGTCAGCTTGGTCCCTGGCCGATCGGATCGGATCTGAGTCGGACAGGGTGAGTTTGCCGAACTTGTCGACGACGAAGTCGAGGCTCCCGAAGGTGATTGTTTGCCCAGGGAAGAAGTTGATGCCGTCGACTCCGGTGGTTGAATCCATCAGGCTTGTCGAAGATGATCTCACCGAAGCCCCTACCTGGCACGCCAACTGTCGATGTTTTATATCGGCAATAATAATATGGTACTACTCGTGAGACCTAAACTTGATGGATTGTAAAGGAACACGAAACAATTTATACTGGTTTAGGCCCTCGAGATGAGGTAATACCCTACATCCAGTTGTGGTGTATTGCCTTTGAGGTTTCTCTAGTGAGATTGCGCTATGCCCCAAGGGGCTCCCTACCCCTCCTTATATACTGGAGGGATGAGGGTTATAGGGTAGGCAACCCAGTCGGATACGACCAAGGGCTTTCCTTATTAGTACATAGAGAGTCCGGATAAGATTATATCCCTTTTCTTGTTATGCAAGGTAATATGAAGCCAAGTCCTACTCTATCTCCAATTGCAGGAGCCGGCCCACCCTCTGTCCGAGTGACCGTAATTGCCTTCCTTGAGGTACCCGGGGCCCATGGCCTCCATGTGGCAGTCCATCGAGAACCTCTTCAAGGCAACAAATCCACCCGGGCCATCCATCTCTAGGCTGAGTTCACCAATCTGGTGCAAGGTGACCTCACTACCACAGAGTACTACCACAAACTGAAGACGCTGGCCGACTCGCTCCGAGACGTCGGACAAGCCATCCCCAATCAGACCCTGGTTCTCACCATGATCAAGGGGATGAACCCAAAACACAAGAACCTTTCGGCGCTCCTTCCAATGATGACGCCGTTTCCATCCTTCATCCAGGCGCGTTCCCCGATTCTCCTCGACGAGCTCAACGACGACTCCAGTGACTCCATCGCCCTCTTCACTGACTCTCGCCCCCCATCTGCCCTAGCACAGGACAACGGGGGTGGCTCTCGAGGTTCCACCAGCGGCGGCAATGGTGGCAAGAAAGGCAAGGGCAAAACAAAAGGAGGTGGCAAAGGCCAGTCCACTGCCAACCCGCCGCCACTCCCAGTCCAGCCCCATTGGAATCCGTGGCAGGCCAGATTCAACTCTGACCCACAGCCGGTCTCCTTGAACCTTGTCCGGGTGTTGCTTCGTGCCTGCCCCTTCCCTAGGCTTACATGGGCTTCTAGCAGCAAATGCTGGCCTAGATGCAGGCCCCGACACCCATCCTACAGCAGCGCTCATCATCGCCATATTCGTTTGGCAGCCCTAGGATGATCGACTACTCGTCTGCCCCCAACATAGGCACTCCACCAACTCCTACCGGGGACACCAGCAGCCTCGCCAACTCACTCCACACCATTACGCTGCAGCAACCCAACGATCAATGGCTCATGGACACTGGCGCCTCGGCACACATGTCCTTCGGTTTTGGTAACATATCCCTCTCTACCAATCCCCCCTTCTCATTCTCGTATTATCGTCAGCAACGAGGACTCCCTCCCTGTTACCTCCACCAGCCACTACAAGCTCCCTCACTCTAGTCATCCCCTACACCTCAGAAACATCTTCGTTGCCCCTCACATAATTAAAAACCTAATCTCTATTCATCAATTCACCATCGACAACCTTGTTTCCGTCGATGACCCTTTTGGTTTCTCGGTGAAGGACCTCAAGACCAAGGCACTAATCCTTCGATACACTAGCCGTGGTGAACTGTACCCCGTCCGGCATGCCCTTCCGCATGCATTCCTGGCTGCCCTAGACTCCACCGTTTGGCACCGACGACTCAGACATCCCGGCCACCATGTCCTACATCGCTTGGCTAGATCATCCAACATTTCCTGTGTTTCCAATAACGATAGCTTGCTTTGTCATGCTTGTCAGTTAGGACGACATGTTCGTCTCCCATTTCAATTGTCTTCGAGTAGGACAACCAGACCTTTTGAAATAATTCATTGTGATGTTTGGACGTCTCCAATCCCTAGTGTTTCAGGATTTAAATTTTATCTTGTTCTACTAGATGATTACTCTCACTTCTATGGTGCTTTCCTTTACGGCTGAAATCTGAAGTGTTTGCCAAACTATCCCAGTTTCACGCCTACACACGCACTCAATTCTCTCCCTCCATTCGTGCCATTCAGTGTGACAACGGAAAAGAATTTGACAACACATCCTTGCACCAATTAGCTGCTAGCAATGGAATACATCTCTGCTTCTCCTGCCCATACAGCTCTCAACAGAACGGAAAGGCCGAGCGAATGATCCGCACCATCAACAATGTTGTTTGCACACTTCTCTTCCAAGCAAACTTGCCCCCCTCGTTCAGGGTAGAAGCCCTTTACACTACTGCACATGTACTAAACCTTCTCCCCACCAAAACACTTCAACAAAGCACCATCCTACATGAGGTCCTCTACTAGACACCACCCTCCTACTCCCATCTTCGAGTATTCGGTTGTTTGTGTTACCCTAACCTCACCTCCACTACGCCGCATAAACTCGCCGCACGGTCCTCACCTTACGTGTTCCTTGGCTATCCAGCTAACCACCGCAGCTATCACTGCATGGATCTATCATCCCATCACATCATCATATCTCGACATGTTTTCGATGAACGAACTTTTCCTTTTGCAGCCCCCACCTTCACTGATACACACACTGAAGACTATAATTTTCTAGAAACCACCACCAACGACCTACCTCCTGTTGCTGAACCAGCTGCTACCGAGACCGCTATCTCAACCTCGCCTAGCACCGAGCACATGACAGCACCTACACAACACACCACAGCAGCTCCAGAACAAGCCGCACCAACTACGCATCGCATGCATACACGATCTATCTCTGGCATTCACCACGGCCCCCACGACCGCCTCAACCTTCATGCCACCACAATCTGTCCCATTCCCAAGTCCGTTTGCTCCGCCATGAATGATCCCAATTAGGACAACGCCATGGTTGAAGAATTCTAGGCTCTCACCTTGAACAACACATGGGACCTTGTTTCTCCGCCTCTATGCACAAACATAGTAACCGGCAAATGGATTTTCAAACACAAACTCCATCCCGACGGCTCTCTTGAGCGCTACAAGGCGCGTTGGGTCCTCCGCAGATTCTCTCAATGACCCGGAGTTGATTTTGACGAAATCTTCAGTCCCATCATCAAACCAACCACCATCCGTGTCGTTCTTTCCTTGGCCCTCACATCCCGGTGGCCAATCCATCAACTCGACGTAAAAAATGCGTTCCTGCACGGCACCCTCACCGAGACCGTCTATTGCCGCCAACCAGTCGGCTTCATTGATCCAATGCACCCTGATGTCGTTTGCCGGATGAACCTCTCTATATGGCCTTAAACAGGCCCCTTGGGCATGGTTTCAACGCTTTGTCGCACATGCTCATCGTCTTCGCTTCATGGCGTCCAAGTCTGATAGTTCGCTGTTCATCCTTCACAACAAACTCGGCACAGCATACCTCCTGCTGTACGTGGATGATATCCTCCTCACGGCCTCCAGCACTAAGCTCCTGATGCGCATCACCAACACGCTCAATTCCGAGTTTGCCATGAAGGACTTGGGGCCTCTACACCATTTTCTCGGTGTGCAAATTCAGCAGGTCAACGACAAGCTTCTCCTTCACCAAACACAGTATGCAGCTAAACTATTGGAACGCACCGGCATGCCATCTTGCAAACCCTGCTCAACTCTAGTCGATACAAGCCCAAAGCTCTTGGCGACCACTGGCGCTACCGTCGCCGACCCCACGGCTTACCGCAGCATGGTCGGGGCTCTACAATACCTGACCTTCACATGACCTGACATCGCGTACGCGGTTCAACAAATTTGCTTGCACATGCATGACCTGCGTGAAGGACATCTGAACCTGATCAAGCGAGTTCTTCACTACATCAAAGGCACACCACGGCACGGAGTCTTGCTCTCCGGTTCACCACATCATGACCTTGCAACCTACACCGATGCTGATTGGGCAGGTTGCCCGGACACCTGTAGATCAACCTCCGGTTTTTGCGTGTTTCTCGGTGACAACTTGGTATCATGGTTAACCAAACGCCAGTCTATTGTCTCGCGCTCTAGCGCCAAAGTCGAGTACCAAGGCGTCACCAACACAGTCACTGAGGCAAGGTGGCTCCGTCAGCTCCTCTGCGAGCTTCGTCGTCCTCCTCAACGTGCCACTGTCATCTTCTGCGACAACATCTCAATTGTCTACATGATTGCAAACCCTGTGCAACATCAACAGACGAAACACATTGAGATAGACCTTCATTTCGTCCGCGAACGTGTTGCTCTGGCCAAAGTCCGTGTGCTCCACATCCCATCGTCATCACAGTTCGCCGATGTCTTTACCAAAAGTCTATCGTTGTCGCTCTTCCTCGACTTCAGATCCAGCCTCAACATCCGCGAGCTTCCTGCTGAGACTGCGGGGGTGTGTTAGTTAGCTCACATTGTATAGATGAGATATTCTAGCCTGATTTGTTAGCAGCCCCAACAACCTATACCGAGTCCTCTCTAAATGACCGACCCTCTTGTAATTCAGTTGTCGAGTGGTTGTACACCATGCTATATAAGTCAATGAGATACGCCACTATCAGTGTGGCTTTCCTCAACATACTCTTTCACATAGAATTATGTACCATAGTAATCGATGATCCGAGATTAATTAGCCCATGCCTACATGCTCGAGTCCTAGTACTTAATTTGATGCGGCCATGGATTCAAGGAGCTATAGCTTTCCGAGAAGATCTCTCTCGATCGGTACTCGTCAGGATTCCCGGTTTTCCCCCGCAGATTTCGCCGACTCAAAGGCAAAACCTTTCTTTCCTCATTGGTATCCTTCGCTTTGCTCTCCTACAAAGCCCACGCGACGAGAAAAGCCGCGCCCTGCAGCACGCGTCGCGTTCGCCGCCCGTCCACCGCAGAAAACTTTTCCGCTTCTCCCGTGGGGGCGTACACCACGGCCGCGTGCGCAGGCGCCTGGCCACGATGACTGTTCGCGACACGGTGGCACGCGAGCTTTCGATCGATCGATCCTTGCTCAAATTTCGCCCTATAGATCGATAGAACATGCATCTCATTCCATCCAGCGACGATGCATCACATCGTCGGTCGGTTGAGGCGACACCAGATCGCGCCGCATCGCTTTTGGGGATTCGACACGTACGTACGCGCGTCCTGTGCTTTCTATGATCTCCTGCAACATTGCTAATAACGCATATCATGAGGAGTCCATACGGATGCTCGTGTCGTGCCAAAGGCGCCAAAAGATAGTGTATGTCCGCGATCATGCTGCATTTCTTTCTCTCCCTTGCGAAGAATCATGCTGTATGAATATCCACTCCAAAGATAAGCATGCTTGCTGGTTTTATTTTGGGTGAGACGGCGGCGCGTGCGCCTGTGGCCGTTCTTCGGCCCAGCATGTTTGGATGGTTCGGGCCTACTTAACCGAGCTAACAGCGGATGGAGTTTGCTTGGACCACGCAATATAATCTATGGGCCAAATAGAAGGAAAGGTTATTGGCAGGCTATACCTTGGGCCACCCAGTAATTAAAAGCTCCATAAAATTCGTGAGCTAGATAATTTCTGACTTAAGCACAACCATGTCATGTCTGATTCTCATGCTAAAGGTTTGAGAAATAAAACATCACTCCCTTGGCAAATCATCAACAACGAGGAAACTACTCCCTCTCCCATAACTTTTGTTTTTTTAAGACAATCAAGATTGAGACCAGAAGTGATTACGATTAGTTGAAATAAGAGGTAAAGTAAAAAAAATTAATAGAGATATGGTTGTAATTGATTAATAGAGAGAGAAGTAGTACTCTCTCTGTCTCTAAAAGACTCTAGTTTTAGTCTAAAGATTTTGTCCCATAAAGAATGTAATTTTAAAGTAGGGTCCACTAACCTCTTTAATACCAATTTATCATTTTAACCATCCAATCAATATTACTCTCTCCTCCTCGTTTTCTTCTTCCTCTTGTTTTCTCTCTGTACTAAGGACGTAGTAGTCTTTTAACATCTTACTTAATCTCTCTTTGACTATCAAAAACTATATGTTAGTGATATGCCTAGGGCAACATGAGATGTTAAATATATCACATGCTATGTTTATAATATATTGATTTGTTCCTTGAAATAGACACTATCATTATTGATCAATGAGTATGTGACTTATTCATGAGACTCTTAATGTCAAATGTTGCTATTTCTAAATGATCCCTGATCATATATCATATGAGGAACAAATATGATTCTAATATTAGCATATGTATTGATTGATGATCATGTCTTATGGATCATGGTATGGAGATACCAAATCGATAATATGGACATATGTAAGTGAACATATGTTGGATAGACCCGCCATGAGATACTGCAGAGATTTCATGTGTCATCAGTTAGTCTTAAGTAGTGTTTATGTAGAGTCCTTACACTTGAGATTATCATGGTTCCCAACATACGTAGTAGCTTATTTTAGGACTACTAAACACTACTCCGTAAATGGGTAGTCATAAAAGTGGTCTTCGGGTTTGCTATGAAACATGTAGTGGATATGAATTAATCAAGACAGAATTTGCCCCTCCCAAACTTATGGGAGAGATATCTCTGGGCCCCTCGAAGTAATGGATTATGGAAGTGCATGCCATGCTACGGTGATTGAGGTGTCAATCACAAGTTTGTAATCCATCACAGGATCGAGAGAGTGATTGAGCTATTAAGAGGATGACACAAGTCTCGCCTTGAGCTCAAATCGAATATCGTGAGGCAAAGGGAATTGTGCACATAAGGACATTACAGGTTCAGCCGATATGATCTTTACGTATATCTTGGGGCTAATATGCCTTGCTAGAGGCCGCTATTAACAGGGTGACCAGAAAGGCGTTTCTGGGTCATGACAAAATATACGTGAACCTACAGGGTCACACACTTAATGGGTTGGAACACTTATTCGAATGTGATTCGAATATGGGCTCGATTCGGATAGAGATCCGAGTAGACTCTTACTGGGCCTCGGTCCACGAGGCCCGAGTAAGGTGGTCTATATATAGGGAGGCGAGGGGCTGAGGAGTTTCACGAGAGTTTTCTGTTAGCCTCGAGCAAAACCCTAGCCGCCACCTTCCGAGCCAAACCCTAGCCGCTCACGAGTGCTAGTACACTCGCGATCGGTGTTTCAGCCCCGGACGTGTGGATACCCGTAGAGGCGCTGCTCGTTGCGGCGTTGATCGGCCGGAGATCGACTACTTCCACTACTACCTCGACGCGCGCGTGGTTGGACCGGCTTCTCCAACTCTTCCTCCGCTGCACTGCACGTCTAGTGGTAACGGTCCATGATCCCTTCTTTCGCATGATGTCCTAGTGTGCGCGGTAGAAATTTTTATTTTTTGCTATCGTAGCCTACGCGTACTCCTTCAGTGGTATCAGAGCCATCTTGTGTAGATTGCGATCTGGATCATCGCATATGTTGATATGCGGGAGCGGTAGATTAGATCTATTGCAGTCTAGATTAGTCGGTTCATGTGATGGATCGATGAAGGCACGGGTTGATAAGATCAATCCATGGATAGGGGTTAGATAAGGTGCGGATTATAACACTATTTAGCGCCCTGGAGATTGTCTCGGATCGGCATAAGGAGTTATGCCGAATGCTAATAGGTTATGAATAGGGATAGATGAGGCGTAGATCCTAAAGACTACTGGCGCCCTGGAAGATTGTCTCGAAATCAGCATAAGGTGGTTATGCCGGAATGCTAGTAGCTTATGGATTGATAGCCCTGGGACAGTGGTAACACTATTAGCGCCCTAGAGATTGTCTCGGATCAGCATAAGGTGGTTATGCCGAATGCTAATAGGTTACGGATCTGATAGCCCTGAGCCAATGGAAAAACTAGAGTTCCTGGAGATTTCCATTAGATTTGGATCTATAATTTGTCTAGGGTTCAGGGCGCTGCCTGAAACCGCGGGGCTCCCCCTCGACCCCCGCCCCTAAACCGAGCTAATAAGCGGACCGCACAACACACCATGCGAACCCTGCGAACCCCAACCTGTATAGCGTTATAGGGTTCACATCGTTAAGTAGAATGCGATTCTACGTCTAACTTGTTTTTGCAGAGAATGATGTGAATAGTATGGCCCTATAGCTTATTTGGAATGTATGAGATGTATATGATGCATGTAACATTCGTTCATGACCTGTGTGTCATGATTTTCAGCTTTTGTTAGCTGTTTAATTGTATTAAACGACCTGCGTGTCGACCTTAGTGCTTGAATCCATTCTTGTAATCTTCAATTGCTAGCTATATAGATAGTAGCCTAGACTTGAGGTTACAAGTTTTCAAGCATGATGACCCAAAGCAGAGATGTGGAGATGAAGATCATCTACACGTAAATGGAGATGCGGGATCAACCATCCTTTTGGCCATACTAATTCTATCTTACTCTCTATGCCATTATATATGTGATATGTTGCTATGGTAGGATAGAGTCCCTCATGATAAAAAATTAGGTGCTTATGCCCTTCCATATGTTGCACCAAAAGATAATGATCACCAATATTGTAGGCCTACCAAAGTAGGTGCAATTGCCGTTATCATCATTATTTGGGGTAGATGTCGGACACATCTACATGCAGAAAGCATTTGGTTTACTTAACAAGGTCATCAAACAGTCTTTGGATCTTGGCATAGGTTGGGAGCGGGGAACAAGTGATGCCACCCAACAAGCAAGAGCTCACATAGAATATGATTAGCAGGTTGTGTTGCTTACCCATGTCATTAGTTCCTAGCCGTGATTTGCAAAAGCTCACTAGAATAGTGAAATGAGGATCGTTGACCCACTATGTAACTTAGAGGGAGTTTTGTTGCAAAACACATAGTGGGGAGTCTTTTGCCACCGAATTAAATAGTTTTAATAAAGATGAATATAAACATAGTGCTAAACTTTGCATATTCTTATGTTGTAGATCATGTCAGCTAACGCATCATCCAGTTCTTTTAATTTGCGATCTGTCTTGAGAAAGAAAAACTCAATGAACAAAACTTTATGGATTGGTATCGCAACTTGAGAATTACCGTCTCAAGCAAGACGCAAGGAGTATGTCCTTGAGACTCCTTTTCCCTGAGAACTTGCCTACAAATGCTTCTGTGGCTGCACGGAGAGCTTATGAGAAGCATATGAATGATTCCCTTGATGTTGGAGCTTCTTTATGCTGCTGCCACAATGTCCTCTGAGCTTCAGAAGCAATATGAGAACACAAATGCCTACAATATCATTGTGGGTTGCGTGGTATGTTTGAGAACCAAGCAAGGGCTGAGAGGTTCAACACTTCAAAGTCCTTGTTTGCGTGCAGGCTTGCGGAAGGAATCCCGTCAGCCCTCATTGATTAAGATGATTGGCTACATTGAGAGTCTTGGAAAGCTTGGGTTTTTCCCCTTTCAGCCAAGAGTTGGCTACTGATGTGATTTCTCCAGTCGCTCCCTCCGAGTTTGAGCCATTCATACTGAACTATCACATGAACAACATGACACAAAGGACCTTGGCTGAGTGCATGGGATGCTTAAAACTGCCGAGGAAACCATGTAGAAAAGCACCAGTCATTGCTGATTGATGCATGCAAAAGAAAGGCAAGAGAAGGGCAAGCCCAATGTCAAGAAATGCGCGCGTCAAGAAAAAGTTAACTCCGATGAGATCGCGAGCCAGAACCAAGCCAAGCCAGACAAGAAGGCGCTGCTCCTGACGCAGTTTGCTTTTACTGCAAGGAATCAGGACATTGGAAGAGGAACTGCCCAAAGTACTTGAGGATCTTCTAAGAGAAGAAGCTGCGACTTCCACTTCAGCTATAAATGTTATAGAAGATCAATCTTCTACTTCATCTACTGATTTTTGGGTATTTGATACCGGATCGGGCTCACATATGCAAATCGTTGCAGGCCTAACAAGAAGTAGGAGTTGAGAAGGAGCGAAGTGGATCTTGCGCCGTTGGCAATGGCAAGAGTTGGCTGCGGGGTCTGTCGCACCATGCCATGTCTTTGCCTTCAGGATTAGGTTTTGAATTAAATACATTGTTATTGTTTCATCTCTTTGTAAGAACGCTTATTTCTGCTTCATATTTGCAAGCAAAGTTATGACTTTAATCTGTGGACACCAGATGTGTTATCTCTTTATTTCAAGGATATGTTCTGATGCAACTCCTATTGTTGAATGGGTATACGTTCTAAATCTTGACGGCACCGGTCTATAACATGAATACAAAGAAGGCAACGTCCTAATGATTTGAAACCCACATTATCTGGCATTGTCGCTTGGTCACATAAATGAAAACGCATAGGAGAGGCTCCATAGGATGGTTCTCTACACTCATTCATGATTGTTAATCATTGAAACATGTAATCTTGTTTACTTTGCAAGATGACAAGGCACCTTTCACCGGTCAAGGTGAAAGCAAGTGACCTATTGGACTCGTACATACTGAGTATGTGAGCCAAATGAGTTCAACAAGCCAGGTGTTTTGGATACTTCATAATTTACTGATACTTTAGTAGATATGGGTATGTACCTAATAAACATAAGTCTAATCCTTGAAAAGTTCAAGGAATTCCAAAAAATGAAGTACAAAATCATTAAGTAAAAACAATTCAAGTTTTCTAACGATCTATCGTGGAGGCGAGTATTTGAGCCACGAGTTTGCCGCAATCATCTGAAGATTGTGGAATTGTTCCACAGTTGTCTCACACCAGAACACCCATGGAATGGGGATCTGAACGGAGAAATCAGACAATTATTAGAATATGGTGCGATCTATGATGAGCCCAAATGATCTTCCATTGTCCCTTTGGGGATACGCTCCTTGAAACAGCCGTTTCACATCGAAATAAGAGTTAACCATCAAAGTCAGTAGAAAAAGACCACCATATGAGATGTGACAGGACAACGTCCTACTTGTCTTTCCTTAAAGATTTGGGATGTGAGCTTATATAAAACTTTTGCAATCCGCATTAAGCCACTCCTAAGTCTTTCTATGACCAAATGCTCTTTGTCGGATCTGAAGCAAACAAAAGGATATTACTTCTATAATCAACATTGAAGCGGCAAAAGTTTTTGTCGCCCGACATGGTTGTCTCTTAGAGAAAGAGTTTCTCTCTTAGAAGGGCATAGTGGGAGGACCGTGCACTCGAAGAAATTCGAGAAACACCTGAAAAATGTTCTTCAGCCCTTCCAGAACCACAACAGGAATGAACAAAGGTTGAAGCACCTAGTATGTAGACACACCGGCACCACGTTAGGCAGAGAGTCACGCGGTGCACGTGGAAGGTACATGTTCTTGACTACTCTAACATAGACATGATTGTGGTTAACAACGGATGAAGCCTAAGACCTATGAAGAACGATGGTGGACCAGACTCTGAGAAATGCTTGAAGCCATGAGATCCGAAATTTGAATCCAGCATAAGTAATCAAGTTTGGAACTTGGTTTGATCCACCTGATGGTGTTAAAAAACCCCATTGGAGTGCAAATGGGTTGTTTCAAGAAAAAATAGATATGGATGGAAATGTTCACATCTATAAAGGCACGATTGGTGCAAAAGCGTTCAAACAAATTCAAAGGTCGTTGATTATTGATGAAACTTATTTCGCCCGTCGCAATGCCTAAATCTATTCGCATCAATTTTCTAGCGATTGCGTATTATTTCGGACTATGAGATATGGCAAAGTGGGATGTCAAAAACAGCTTTCCTTAAATGGGAAAATCTGTGACGTGGAGGATGCTTACATGACACAGCCCAGGGTATTTGTCGATCCACAATCAGCCTAGAAGATATGCAAGCTGCCAAAAAATCCAATTTATGGATTAAAAGCAGGGCGGTCTCGGAGTTGGAATATTTCATTTGATAAGTGAATCAAAGGTTTGGTTTTCATCAAAGAACGAAGAAGAGCCTCACTGTGTTTTATAAAAAAGGCTAGTGGAGCGCACTTGTTTTTCTGCATTTATATGGGACGACATATTACTGATCGGAAAATGACATTCCTATGGCTCGAATCTGTTAAGTCTTCATTGCAAAAAATAGTTTCTCTATGAAAGACTTAGAGAGGCGCATATATTCTGGCATTTCAAGATCATGAGATTAGATTCAAGAAGTCTAATAGATTATGTCAAGACACATACCATTGACAAGTGTGAAAAGTTCAACATGCAGGACTCTAGAAAGTTTCCTACCTAATGTCCACATGGTATAAATCTTAGGCAAAGAAGTCAGCTTGTCCTAGTACACCTAATGAGCGGATAAGATGAATGCCATCCCATATGCTTCGGCCATTGGGTCCATTATGTATGCCATGCTTTTGTACACGTCCAAAGATGTCGCGTATGCTTTAAGTGCTACGATAGATACCAGTCAATCCAGGTGAAGGTCACTAGATTGCTATAAAGAACATCTTGAAAGTCTTGAGAAGAACTAAAGATGTGTTCTTGTCTATGGAGGTGAAGAAAGGCCGTTGTAAATGTTACCCACTGATATGCTAAGCTTCCCAAACTGACAAAGACGCATTTCAGGATCACAATCTGATTTGTGTTCTGCCTAAATGGCGGTGCGGTGAGCTGGAAGAAGTTCCAAGCAGGAGACGGTGCTGATTCTACAAGCGAAGCCCGAGTACATTGCAGCTTCTGAAGCTGCTAAAAGAAACTGTTTGGATCAAGAAATGTTTCCGAGCATTGGTGTTGATGACAGTGCCTTCAATTCCGATGGACCCTCATACTGTAATAATAGTGAGGGCGCCATTTGCGCAAGCCAAGGAGACCTAGATCTCACCAAAAAGTCCAAGCCACATTTACGGCGTTTCATCTCATCCGCGAGATAGTGGAGAGAGGCGATTGTAAAATATGCAAAGTACAAACGGATAATAACATTGCAGATCCGTGACAAAGCGCTTCCCCAGCCAAAGTCAGAGGCTCACATTAGGCAAATGGGTTATTAGAACCTTGACATGGTTGACTCTAGTGCAAGTGGGAGACTTTAGTGCATATGCCCTAGAGGAACATGGAGATGCTTAAATATATCACCATGCTATGTTATAATATATTGATTTCCTTGAAATAACCACTATCATTATGATCAATGAGTATGTACTTATTCATGAGACTCTTAATGTCAAATGTTTTCTATTTCTTAAATGATCCCTGATCAACTATATCATATTGAGAACCAAATATGATTCTAATATCAGCATATGTATTGATTGATGATCATGTTCTTATGGATTCAGGGTATAAGATTACCAAATCGATAATATGACATATGTAAGTGAACAATATGGTGCGATAGACCCGCCATGAGATACTGCAGAGGTTTCATGTGTCATCAGAGTCTCAAGTAGTGGTTTATGTAGTAGTCCTTACACTTTGAGATTATCATGGTTCCCCACATACGTAGTAGCCTTATTGGGACACTAAAACACACTCCGAACTGGTGGTAGTCATAAAAAATGTCTTTCGGGTTTGCTATGAAACATGTAGTGGGATATGAATGATCAAGATAGAATTTGCCCGCTCCTGTAGGGAGAGAGACCTCTGGCCCCCTCGAAGTAATGGATTATGAATGCATGGCCATGCTACGGTATGAGGTGTCAATCACACAGTTGAATCCATCACAGGATCGCAGAGAGTGATTGAGCGTATTAAGAGGATGACACAAGTTCTCGCCTTGAGCTCAATCATATCTAGGCAAAGGGATTTGTACATAGCGACATACAGTTCAGCCGAATATGATCTTTACGTATATCTTGAGCTAATATGCCTGCTAGAGGCCGCTAATTAACAGGTGACCAGAAAGGCGTTTCTGGGTCGTGACAAAATACGTAACTACAGGGTCGCACACTTAAGGTTGGAAACACTATTCGAATGTTATTCGAATATGGGCCTCGATTCGATAGAATCGAGTAGACTCTTACTGGCCTCGGTCCACGAATCTCTCTCTG